>JAUCNG010392034.1:0-10824 GCA_032353305.1 Cephalothrix spiralis
ATAAAATAAGGATGACTAGTTATGTTGAGAAGGAATTGTTTATATCCTGCTTCATCTTGCTTGTTCTATTGGACGCAGCAATATGTCGTGAACCTATTCAAAAAGGCAAAAGTTAAAGCAAATTGCAATACAAAGCCTTTCGATATCTGGCCATGCAGTGTAAATGATAAATTATTGATCTTCCTCGTTCCTTAAAGAAGCCGGGTTTAGATTAGTATCATGGACCCCGGTTCCGTCAGGTAATGGCCCGTCCCGGTTGTCATATTTTGTATCCCGTTACAAAGCCTTTTGATATCTGAATTTCAAATCCCGTTATCCCCCATTGCGAAAATAATCTTGTCCGTTAGCCTTATTATCCCAGCTCCTCCGTTCTGAATTTAAAGCTATAAATTTCCTAGGCTACTTGATTCGACCCCTAAAAGAATATATGGTTCTCATAATTTTGCTAAATGTTCACAATGACTTGTAAGTCCAATTGGGACCGCATGAACCTTGCCATTTGTTACTTCAAAATTTTCGTATGTAAGTTGGATTTATGAGCCCTGTCATTCTAATATAATTTTTATCTTATTCATTGGGTATATCTTACCTTGGATAAGTGAACCATATTTATTTTGGAGGTCAAATCAAGTAGCCTAGGGAATATTTTAGTGGGGCTACCTACTAACTAGGAAGCCGAAGGCAAAAATATAAGATATTAAGTATCACATGATACGTATGAATCATGAGCATATCAAGGAAGACCCTAGGCGTTGAAAGATTGTCTTGACACTTTTGAAAAAGAAATATATTTATCGGCCCGGGCCCCAGACCATTTCACCTCCTGAACACCCTATCGTCGGCCCTGTATCTTATTATTCAATGAGGAAAATATGGCAGTTACTTACTTGAACATGTGGAGGAGTCCCTAGAGCATATAGGATAGCTTCAGCAACATCAGGGGCTTCCAGAGCCTGTGAAACGTGTAAAATATCATAAAATTAAAATGTGGGGACAATTTTTGACACATCTCATATCGTGCACTGGCCTCTTGCAAGGTCGAGATTTAAATCTTTTTATTACATTTTATTAGGTCTTATTACACCGAGCAGTGAAAAAACCAATTTAAGAAATCGAACTAGTATCAATTTCGTGTAGCTTTTATCCGTACCCTTAAGCAAATATTAAAACAAACCAGTATCACTTTATTGGTAGGTGCCAGTTCCCAAATAAACATCCCAAAATATGGTCATTGCTTTATGGCTTAGGAATCCCGGGGATTTAGTTTAATTTTCCGGTCCAATAATATTTTCTAGGATACCAAATTCCATATTGGCCAAGGTTTAAAAAAAAGTATGAGCAAATAAATTAATTTAAGCCGGGGTTTTTAAATTTTATCTCAGAAATTTACACTTGCAATTAAATCTGAAACTGGTTTTGGCTGTGTTGAGTCAGATGGCTGCAGCTAATAAAACCAAAAAAAGCAATTAATATTTTAAAACAAATTACAGTTGTATACACCATATACGTGTAATTAATTGTAAGATAATTTAACCATATTACATGTACTTGGTTCATATTGCTATTTACAAAACCAAATCAGTTATCTTTGTTTTTTACAATTACAGATATATAAATATGGAATTAAATGAAACGAAAAAATAATATGCCACATTAATTTTTCTCCTAAGAACGATTTGGGTTTAAAAGCCAGGTCCATCACCTGTTTCAGCTGTCTCCATAGCTGTTTAATCACCTGCACCTCACATAGTTAATAATAACATGTTCAATAACTTTAAACTAAAGCTGCTCGCACTTGATATTTTTTCTAGTGACTTATACGCCAATGCATTGACATCTTCACAATTTTTCTTAGTATCAAGAGCTTTTAAATAAGGCTATTTATGTTTAAATACCAAAATAGGGTTGATAATAATTAACAAAAGATAGTTTTAAACCATTACAAATGTATATGCGAATCACCACAATTAAGGAATTATTTACATGTAAGACTACCTGTCTTTTCAATTCGGCCAGTTTTTCCATTGTTGCCTCATATAACTGATATGCCTTGTTCCCTGGCTAAAAATAAATCCGTCATTTTCTTTATAGTAACAAGTAATGATCAGTAATCACACTTATAATGTCTTAAACGTGTAAAATATATTCAAATCGAGTCTTTGTTTTGCTAATTTGTTTACGGACAGATACAACTTTTCAAAACTATTTTAAAATCTTATAGACGGACTGCGCAGTTTAAATTGAGAAATGATGAGGGTAAAAACTTACATGTCTTGCTGTAATTTTGTTGGCCTTAGCCGGATTGTCGGGATGAAGCACATGAAAAAAGTTGGTGTTTACAAGACCAGGACTGATGGCCTGAAAGGAAATCAATTGCAATTATTTACATTATTTTAAACAACTAATTATTCTTACAATGATACAAAAATAAGTTTTTCAGAAAAGTCAAAAGTCAGGAGTTATATGATCTTATATATATGCCATGCATCTGCAGGGTCGAAGGTAAGATAATATTTTACTCGCTAGTTCTTACACTAGGAAATCATTTTGATTCAGTATATTTGGACACAATTTCTAATAAAGGTTTTAAGAGTTTGCGCCCTCTTTCAACAAAATAACGGATATTTAACATCGAGCCGAGCGTCTGGCGAGCGAAGCGAGACGAAGAAAAGGTTTTTACATCAGGAAATCATCTAGATTTATTATATTTTGACACAATGTCTATTATTAATACAACACCTATAGCTATACAATCAAAACTATGAAATGGTTTAAGAGTTAACAGAAAAAATTACATTTTTTGAAACAAAATAACCAATATTTTAAAATCGAGCAGACCAATTGACTGGAGCAAAGCGAGGCAAGGAAAAGTGTTGGATTTTCATTTTTAATAATACAGTATATATGGTTATTAAATAAGATTTTAAGGCACTCTATGTCACTGAGAATCTGAAATGCATTTAAATCAGTTACAACATCGTTCATTATTATAGTTATCGATCGCTACTAGAAAATTAACACCGCGACCACTGCACAATATATAACTATGTACATGTACATGTATAGGGACCAAGGAAACATTTCAATGCCGAGTAACACTATTATTTATTTAACGCGCATTCTTACACATACATGTACAAGTTCTATAAGTAATAGAGCCGTGCAAACCGAAGAAAATTTCAAAAATTTATGAGTCTGAAACGCAATTTAAGGAACTTCGAGGAATCGATATCAGCCGTCGAGGGTCGAAAGTTAGAAAGCGCTTCTTATCCTGGTACCCGCTGGAGTAAGTTGCCGCGTTTTTAGAATGATAGTCAACGTGTAGTTGACTATTATTCCAAAAACGCGGTAACTCACTCCAGCGGGGACCAGGATAAGCGCTTCTGTCAAAAAGTGAGAGAACAAATCATTTTCTGATTTAACCTAGCAGTCGAAAAATCGATCGGTCAGATTTAATATTTGCCCTAAGTCAAATTTTGTGCAAAAATTGATAGTGGCAGGCGAAAGTCAAAACGGAAAAAATCAAAATAAAATGTTGATGAAAGTGCTATTTTTTGGCCTAATTCTTCATTTTAGGGCTTTAGGCAATGAATATGTACTTCCAAATATAAACATGGTTTTATGAAAATTTTGTCAAAGCGACTCATTTTGATATCTCTGATCACATATATTGTTTTAAAAATCAGCCATTTACATCACAGAGTAAATTAAGACGGATTAGCGGATTAACAAATATGATCATGTTAGTTAGCGTACCACAAAAACTTACAGAAACTTTAATTCGAGATTTCATAGCATGGAGTTCAACACGAAGACCCTCAGTCAGTGCTGTAATGGTATGCTTCGTAGCGCTGTAGAATGTCGTTTCTTTGGATGGAACAACACGGTGACCGGACATACTGAAATAAAAACAATATTTATAGCCGATGATCAACGGGTGGGCGAAACTGATAGAGTGTGCAACTGATTTATTTTCAAATGTCAATCCTTTTGATTTTTAGGTCTGTTGTTTATTATTGACGATATCAAATTTAAAAATATAATAATGAAATCTATAGGCCTACACAAAATGTATTTTCCATTTCTACAGACTGTGTTTGTTTTGTTTTTTTTTAAATTAAGATTTTTTATTTTTATTTATGATAACAGAAGAAACACACAATAACAAATTACTCTGTCAGGATGACCATAACAGGCTTTCAACTAAACACGTGTACAGAGTTAGGTAATTATGATTCGGGTGGTTTGTTTTTAGAGTTAAAAAATTCATTAATGTCGGAACCGGGGTCGGAACTATTTATTACAGCACGGCTTATTTCACTAATGTAATCCCGTATTTCCTGCAATGGATCATTTGTTAAAGAGTCATCATTCGTCGTTTCAGATGTCATTATTATTATATCCTGATCAACAAGTTGTATTTTTACATTTTCTATATCAGACAGGACCCTGATATTCCTACCTATTAATAAGAAATATATGGCCATCTTTTGTTTCTCTCTCTGTCATTGACTTTATAGCTTCTCTTGAACAGATGGTCGGTGCCAGAACGTTGACCTAAAAAAGGAAAACAGTGTAAATAACCCATTGCGTAATTTGCGTAATATCGTCAAAAATATAACGTTCAGAATACTACAATGTGCCAGTATATCCAATGAAACATTTCACCAACAACTTCGTGTTGACAACTACATTGTATGTATTTGAAAAAACGCAAGGCTAAGCCTAACGCAGGCCTAGTCCACAACTGCGGGTCCCGGCTGGAACCAGTTTCCCCGGAGCTTAAGGTTGGACTTGACCTTAGCTCGCTTGCGTTAAACTATTATGATACTTTGCCTATTATATCCAAATATCAGAATTACAAGCCCCTATTAAAAAATAAATAATATAGATCGGTATTTGCGGGATCTCGAGAATCGTGTTAACAAGAAGGTTTTAAAACAGACGCCTATTTTTAGAACCCGAAATACCAATCATATATTAAATACATGTAAACCGGTGCGATGCATAACAAAGCACGTACGACAACTAGAAAGGTTATAAAATTGGAAACTCTTCTTAAAACCTCAGGTTTCCATTTACCATATAAGCCATAGGTAGCTTGGAAATAAGCGGAAATGGATGCAAAACCCACTGGAATCCCAGTATACCTATATGTGATGATAATAATAATATTAACCAATCACATACGACACTATACAAAGGGCGTTAATTTCCAAAACCCGATACTTGGAGCCAATCCGACAAATAATACAAGCTCAGCAATCAGACGTCCAGAATATTACAATGATCTATAATTGACTATTCAGATTATCTATTAAAACCTAAACATTATCATAATTATTATAAACAAGCGTGTATGTCGATATAAATGTACTTTCAGACGTGATAACAGAGAATTAACCGAGATCATCAGCACGGTAAACAGGATCGTGGAAAAGTAGAATTTATTGTTGGTTAACGCCATGCCATGCAGTTTCGGGCTTTCAACTGTACTTGGCACCTGTGCTCCTACTGCCCAACCTTCTTCTTCTATACTTGGCGTCAGATGACTGAACTCGAATAGACACAATGGTCCGCTTGCCGAGCATTTACCCGTATTAAGCACCTGGGAGCCGCAGCTACTCTTATCAAATAGAACCAGAGATTTATTAAGAATTCTATTATATTATGTCTCTTAGTACGAACAATTCCGCGTTATATTTAGAATCTAATGCCATAGGATAACGGTCTATTTTACAGGTATAGGAAAAGTCTTATCTCTTCTTAATAAATCTCTGATAGCACCCAGGGTTCTTAAATGGGCATGAAGTGTTATCATACTCACCGAGCCGGGGCAATTTAATGCGACACAATTGACTTTGATCTTGCATTAACGTCTGGAGCACTTGGTTGTATAGATCAGTAGGCAAGAGATGGGATCGAATGGGGTTCGAAAACTAGATCATAAATTAAGTTTAGATTTTGTTTTAGCGCTAAATTTACCTCTAGCATCTGTCTCCAAAGCTTTGTATCACCACTTGCTAGAGGTGCATTCAATGCACAACCGGCGTTATTGATCATAACATCTACCCCTCCAAATTCTTGTTTCACCTCTTCAAACATCTTCATTATTTGATCTTCTTGTGCAACATCGCATTTCTTTGCGTGAAATTTTCCCTTTTCATCCTTTAAGCTTTCTTCTAATACCTAGAATATAAAATATGGATATTTATATTTGACAGTGCTCAGACTTGATCGGACTTTGCTATACTCTGGTAAACAAGTAGTAGGTAGTAGGTTTCAGGTAACACCCTGTATGATATCGAGAGCAGTTCATGGTAAACTATCAAGAAAGCAGTAGCACACTAACTTTGCCTGTACAATCTACATGGATAAATATATTCGTGATATTGTCCCACAGTTTCCTGACACCGGTCGTCACAACCCATCCATAGTCCTGACCCAAGGTTTCCTAGCACCGACCGGTCGGAAGTCTCCATTCCGATCCACTTCGGTGTTGAATACTTTATTGCATTAGCATTCCCCACACTACGAAACGCTAAGTCGAATTTCTCACTGAATCTGTGATGAGTTTTAGCACAGATTTTAGAGGCACGGCGATTGGTCAACGAATTTACGTCACAATATCTTGGCTATTGTTTTTCCTTTTTGAGTTAAATTTTCAGTCCATGGTTATATTATATCGATAACTTCTGAACTAATATAGTCAGCGTGGCTGAGTGGTTAACGCGGTAGCTTCTCGATCTATTGATCATAAAATCACGTTCCATCCTAGCCGGATCCTCAAATGTTTTCACCAAAAATTTCCTCAAATATTGATTTTAAAATGACAATTCAGTCCGATTTGGCTCTTATCGTGCCGGAGTGTAGGTCAATATAATAATATTCAGATACCGTAGGATATCGGAATGGGAAGTCTTGTCACAAGCTATTCATGTTAATACCGACCAAACTGTTCAAACAATGCACAAATTTAAGCTTCAGGAATTTCTTATTGATTTTAGTTATAACTGTAACTGTAAATTTCGAGATTTGTTGTCTTCCCTCCCTAAAGATGCAATCTATAACCCTTTTCTACAATGCAAGGACAAGGCAAAGGGATTTACGATTTCTAATTTCACAACAACATATTTACACTGTCATATCTGTATGCACAGCTTCCTGCATGTTCTTAGTGTTCATTGAGTTTTGATTTGGGAATATCGAATTGATATTCATTGGAATTTCAGAATGTGGTGCCTTAGACGAATTCTCGGTATCCAATGGAAAGACAGGATTCAATCAATGTTATGCCTCAGACATTAACGCTGGCTTGGACACGTACGCAGGATGAAACCTGAACGGCTGCTCTACGGAGAGCTCTCTGATGCTACAAGGCCAGCTGGTCGCCTGATACTACGTTAAAAAGACGTATGTAAGCGCGACTTTAAATCTGCTGGTATTGATGTGGAAACTTGGGAGAAAACTGCGACAGACCGCCCAGCGTTACATACGCACTGGAGTCCTTCAAGTTGAATCAAGGAGGAACAACAGCGAACTCGAAGAGAAGAGCGGATAAATAATGCAACCCCCACAACATATAGATATGGCCGCGACTGCCATGTCAGGATATGACTAGCGAGCTACAGAAAAAAATGGGGAACTGAGGCACAATAACCATTGTCTATGAAGACAGACAGTGTCAACTACTAATTTAGGCGACAATCAGTGGATTGTGAAGTCCGCGTCAGATCGCCGACAACGCGATTTTTTTAAATCGAAAAGTGGCGGCCGATCCGACATTGATCACATTGGAGGGAGTGATCGATCGGTATCGGCCGCCCGACAATGATTTAAATGGTGGAGGGCGGGGATGATCGATCGGTACCGGTAGCCCCAACCACTATTGAAATTGAATTTATTGATCGGTATCGGCCGCCCCGACATCAATTAAAATATGACAGTCTGAGATAAAGGGAAGACACATGTAGAACAAATACGACACTGACATGTCTTAGCTACCTTGGGAAATTAATATTTTCAGTGACCATTAAAGTCAATTATACTTACAAGAAATGGCATTACCGGTATGTATCGTCAAGTTAAAGGACAAATTTCTATACCGTCGGTGTACTGAAAAAACCTGTTATATTTTTGCGCGTCTTTTCTTGTTCAAATTATTTAATGATTTCGAGCCGAGTAAAGCAAGGCGAGTAAATTTTGAAGACTATGGTTCGAGGTGCGATTTTAAAGCAAGTTTGTGGCGCCGACGACGCAAATATAGTCTGTATAGAATGATAGCATTACAGTATCATAAGAATCAGGGACGGAAAAATATAATATTTTTGAGTGCCTTTAAATAGTACGTAAATAATTATATTATATTATGATCGAGCCGAGCGAAGCGAGAATGTTTTTGAAAATGATGGGTTAGAAAATTAAGGGCCGAAAACGGAGCTATCGATATAGGCCTACACTTGAAACTACTTTTTTTAAAGTCCAACAGAAATGGTGATTATCAATATCACCAGGATGTCTTACTTCAGACATAATTTTTTTCGATATTTTTTGTTGTAGATTATTGAAATTACGTTTATTTTTATATAAAGACTTATAAATAATGTTATTTATTGACAATAATGAAATTATTCGATATCCACTTCCGATAAGTTATCATAACTTAATTTATACGCTATTCGATTACAATAAATTTGTTCGTCAACAATTTTATTCGATATTCGATAAAATAGATGTACAGAATTATTCGATAACCGCTACCGAACATTTTAACGCAATTATTCGCTTCCGGGCTGAAAAGGCCATTATTCCATTTATTCGCTTTCGATATGAGGCATGGGGACCCTCTAGTATGAATATAATACAAGTGTGCTATGTCCGGTAGTAACGGGTCACGTCACTGTGATAACGGGTCAATTTAAAATCTAAACCCTCATACCATTGGAGAGTGGAGACTATGAATGATAAAATTCTTAAACTCACATGTTATTTTTATTGATAAATAACAAACACTTTCACGAATTTACGGAATTATGTTAGCTACTTGTCAGCCATGTCTGATCTCGTGACTATTTAACATTTGAATACTCGAAAATTTTATAACTCAATAAAAAATTTAAAAAGGGAATTATGTTTTCGATTTTTAAAATCGAAAATATTGTGTTGTCGTCCAGTTTATTCTTCTTCTCCGTTTAGATGTCGTACTTCCAGAATAGCTGGAGACTTGAAACTTTATAGTTAGTAAGCTGGTTTTAAATGGGTCACTTCCCAAAAACTTTTCAGTTTCGCCGCTAGGGGTGTCAAAGTTTGAAGCAAAAAACCTCCTTTTGGCCCATAGGGCAAGGGGTATTGGTCCTAGCAACTTCAAATTTTGCATGATGGTAGATTATCAATGTACGAACAAAATATGATGCATGGCGTTCCGCTTCGATGAATATTTCTGGTCGTATGGTGGAGCTTCGGTTTTAAGCTTAAAATGGACATATCTTCTGAACCAAAGCACTTAGCGAGATTCTGTAGCTATTTCTATAATCAGCAAATACATACGGACAAAATATGTGGGTTTTGATTTTTGAAAAGTTCTTAGTTTTGCTAATAGGGGTGCTAGTAGTCAAAACACGTTTTGGTCCATAGAGAGCACAGTGTATTAATCATACGCACAAATTAAATGGGTTGTGGGTTCTGAAATATTTCAGGTTCTGCCGCTAGGGGCGTTTAAACATGCATCAAAATTATATAAATACTGGCACTGTTTTTTTATGAACATGGGCCTATATTATTATGCAATATCTAAAATTTGGATTTTTTTAAATTTCAATAACTGAAAAAAATTCTGGACGTTTTAGACAAAAATGACTAAAAAATATTTTCAGTTGAAAAAAAAATTTGACTAAAAATATTTAAAAAAAACTTAAATTTTTTTTGGTCTATTTATCTGTCTGAAACATTCAGAATTTTTCACTTCAGTTTTTTTAAATCTTGTAGCTGAGATGGCCCACATAATATGATGTCATGGTGTCATATATTGAGCTGCGGGAGATCTATTTTTTGTCATGTCATACAGAAAACATAGGCCCTATATTACTACAATTGAGCTAATTTTGTTTGATAGTCCTGAACCAACTTGTCACATTATGATACAGTCCTAAAATGAGGCATATTTCAGGTAAACAAAGTAAACATATTGTCTTTAAAATAATGTTAAATAAGTTATAGGTTCACTAACAATGCTATTATTGTAATAGAACAAATAGCATATTAAGTGACCTGTTACTACCAGATGTAGTGTACCTAACATTATATACCCGGTATCTACGTAAAGCTGAGCACTGGACCTTCAAGACTATATAAACAAAAATTCAGGAAAGATTCAAATAACAAAACTCATTGATAATTACGTTAAAAAGACTGACTTCGACAGCCTCTGATATTATTGATTCAATGCCAAAAATAATTAGACCTGTCAAATCTTGAATATATTTTCTCTTTTAACTATAAGATTTAATTTTTTTTTTGATTTTTTATTGGATAACATTACAAAGAATAACAAATGACCCTGTCCAGTTGTCCACGACAGGCAACATCACGAGCAAAGATGATAATTAATTCCTAAGAAAATTTAGCAGATAATTGGCAAAGACGTTTGCCAATACAGATTACTCGTAAAATTCCTCAGAGGATCACAGATATGACCCCTCTTTCATCTAGCTAGGCCCCTCGGGTAAAATTATTTAAAAATACTTTCCTGCATTGGTTCCATTTTTCTAGCACAGCCGACAACAATCATTCCGTGTCGAACTAATTCAGTTGCAATAGCAACACCAA
>JAUCNG010392256.1:0-16821 GCA_032353305.1 Cephalothrix spiralis
TGATCCAATAGAAATCGTCTTCAGTTTTCTTTGATGTGAGTTATTTGCTTTATCTGGGCAATTAGTACTTTAAAGATGATGAAACCATACCCAATACATAAAACGCAACATAAATCTTCATTCTATCGCGGTTTAAAAAAATCTATTTTCCATATCCCCGTTTGATTACCCCAAAAAATAAAATTTGAGGATAGTGTAGCATTCGTAATCAATTTCTAATAATGATATTTAATAATGTTCAGCCGCTGAAGTGTCAATTATTTAATGCTTAGTTCTGCCAGCTCGTTAGCTATGTACGTCCTGGTTCGCCGGAGATGGTGTGCATTGGTACGTGAACCGAAAAGTGGACACTGGCCTATCATGTGAATGAATGTGGTTGTTAAATTGTGTGCATTTAGTATCAACGACATGTATATGGACGTGCTGTTAAACAAAAATGTAAGTCGAAAATTCTATATAAATATTTTGTATTTCTTGTATTAATCTTAAATGCCTTCCTTAATTTCATATGTTCATGTACAAACAGTCATATATAATAGCTAGAAATATCGGAACTACTGTATGCGGATAATTCCCGATGGTGGCGCTATTTTTTGGTCTGAGTGTAATTACAGCTGTTTTACATATTTACGAGTATAGAAACTGTATATTTTTGGAAAGGTCATGAGAAATGCTGTCCAATAGGGCAAACTAAATTTTTGCCCCACCCGCTTCGTGTGGGTGGGGGGCAACAATGTGATATTTCTCCTCTCAAAAGTGGAAAACTTTGCATTCCTACAACGTCAAAAATAATGTTATCGTGTTACCCCCCATTAGCCGAAAAATTAATCTTAGGGTAGTGAATCACCGCACAACCCAGGGTGGGTGGGTGCAATTGCTCACAAGTATGACTTGTAACATATCAAAATGAAGCTTATAATGAATGCAGCTCACTGCCATTAATGTTGAATTTTAAGGCCATAGGCGTGGTACAGCGCCATCTATATGCGGTGCTGAGTAATGTGAGTATGTGCTATAGGTGGCGCTGTACTGCACTAGTAGGCCTGAAATGCAAATCTTATGTATGTATTGAGCTACATTGTTCATCACTAAAATAATTTCAAGACACTTAAGATTTCGACATACTATGAATGAAGTCAAGTACCCTAATGGTGTCTGACGTAAAAAGGGTCTCAAGGTGTGTTAATCCACATTTGGGTATATCAGTCTTCGTTCAGCGTACAACACACATTCACACATCGAATGTTCTTCAGTTTCTACCTCCCAACACTCGCACAGGCGTTGGTCCCGTGGGGTCCGTGACAACTTGCCTTTCTCTATTTTGAGGTCGTTGGAAGACGTACATAAACGGAACATCATCCATGTTTGCACGGGAAGCCATACTTTTGAGCAACTTCACCCACCCACACTGGGTGGGCGTTGGTGCACCGCCCTAGGGCCAATTTTTCAAAATTGGAATGGGCATCGTATTATCATATTTCCATATTTTCAACCGTTGTCGTATTGTCTGTAGGGTATATTGAAATTGTGGATATATCGACCTTAATTATTGTGTAATAATGCCTCAAACATGCCCATAACGCATTATTTTGCCATTTTTATGAATTTAATACACGATCCTATAGGGTATAGGGCAGTTCGCGATTGGAATGGTGAAATATTGGACTAGGGTCATGATTTTTTCAAAATCCCCATTTGAGATGGCCTTGTATAAGAATCCGATTGAAATTTTGGGAATTTCCAAGTTAAACCTATACTTCCCTATTAACTCAGTACTAACTTAGAGTCTGAATTGACAATCCAATTCAATACAGGTCCATACGTCCGATATTTCTTGCTATGACATATTGCTCATGTGGGGTTGTTTTCGCCTAATGTGTATACTGAATAGAAGGCTTTTTTGAAATCAGCTCTAAGAAGTCCTCTAAACCCCATCCCGAGTTGATTTCTCAACGGTTTTGGTTGGATTACAAAAGTGAAATTTTTGATTGTTGGGGGGTGGGGGGCTGAATTTTGCCGTTCGTTGATAATTCGGGTGCGTCTTGACAAATTAAGGGACTCAAAATGTATCTTTTAGTTAGGTAAAAGTTCCATCGCTCATCCAGAGGGCTGTCAGTGGAGTTAACTAGCCGCACACTGGCTCCAACTGAGTTTGTTATACAGGGCTGTATCCAGTCATTACAGGTTTTTGACGAAGTATTAGTATGAGGCACAATAGCAACTTAAGAATCATTATATGACGTTCAGGTATAGGGACTTCGATGAAGTCGCCGGGCCATATGGTTGTGGCGACAGGGGGAGAACGAAGTATATAATGAGTCCTCCTGACTGTATGGATATCTGAAACAGACTTAGATGGACCATAATAAAAAACATCAAGATCACTAATAGAAACTTAGAAGCGAGAAGGGCGTACGTGTACATCATTAGCAAACATAAATTGTATTCCTACTAAAACTTCAACATCAAGATCGGTAACAATAAGCGCGTCAAGTTTCAGTTTCAGTTCAATACCATTTCTAGATATAACAATACAAGTTTCGCCTACGACTCTCATTCTGGTTAAGCCATGAGATGTTTTATCAATTTAACAACCTATTGCCTCGGCAGCGAATGCCCTTATCATATTGGTTTCCGCCCCCGTGTCAAGGTTTATAAGACGGATAGAATGGTGTTTAAAATAGGTAAACAAGTATGGTGATTGTTTAACATTGACTTTAAAACAAAAGACTCATCTATGTGATTTTCAGTTTCATCGACTCCCTGAGTTGTTATCATCTTCATCGGGATCTAACAAACCAGAAATCACTCTGGTCTTGTTGTAGGACGCACGCAAAGACAATAATAGAACGACAATTGTCTGTTATTCCAACTAAAAAAATCACTGCAATAACATAATTCTCAATCTAAGGTCTAAAGCTTCCAATGTTACGTTCATTTTTTTGCAAGATTCGATGTATAATCAGATCAACACGAGTCATATACTATCTTTAATCTATAATTTATTTTACGATATTTTAAATCTAATCTTTACATAATTTATAATTCATCTTGTTGAGGAAGGATATGCCACGAGGTGTATTATCTGAACAGTTTTTTTATCGGTGAAACAAACAAAAATTGCTATCATGCATGTGACGAGCCTATACTATTGCAGCTCAATTGGAGGAACAACAAATTGCATTGAGAAACAAAGCATGTTGATACCCCACAAATTGCGCCCCTAATGCTGCAAAAGGTTTTAGTTACTTTTTATGGCTCGGGTAAAGCTAGTGATCATGATATGAATTTGACCTCAAAATTGCAAAACAAACACTTTAGTTTCTTGACATTTTTGGACACATCTGATGCGGAAGCCGTTCCTCTATATGCAATAGAGTTGAGATCGACTTTAAAAATTGTATAAAGATTAAAACACAATAATCCGTGTTTGATAAATAGGTTAAATATCCACAATGGTTCATCATTGTCGATTTTTAACCTATTTAAAGATTGTGTTGATATTCATTAAAATGCGGAGTCAACATGTGCAGTGAAATTATTCAAAACTATTTCGGAGTTCATTTAATTCCAAAAATACCGTAATATCAATTATATAATATGAATCTGCCATCCCAGGCGCAGTCGAGGTTTAAAAATAGATGGGTGTTGGGGGTGCCCTTAGGGAGGGAGTATACCATACCATCCATCCAATAACCATGCAGCAAATATACCTGATATTTTGATAATTCTTGCGCTTAGGAGGGGAATTTCTTGCAAATATAGCTGAATTTGCCCCGCCCCGAAAGACATTTTAATGAATAAATTTCGAATATATTTTGCTATCCAATGTGCACTGTTGCACTACATATGGAGTGCACCCACGACATTTTTATTGAGGTTGGAATTCCCTGTAGACCTTCATGCACCCACGGTTCTGCCAAAGAGTATAACTAGTAACAAGGCCTTTTTTATTATAACAATACTTTGTTGATGATTTGATGGCCAATTTTTGAAACCATTAAATCTTATATCATTTATATTACAATATATAATTCTTTCACTGAAAAAGTTCATTAAACAGCAGTTCACACTCATGATGATCCTATCTTAATTAAAGATGAGAAATGTTAAATCTTTAACTTTTTCAGAGTTTTTAAGAATTTTCTGCAGTGAAACAGAACTTTCCGGAAAATATTTTATTCAAGTTTAACACCCTGTTAAGTCTTGTGACCTTTAGTACATGTCGAAATTTTTTCTTCTTCCGGAAATTTCTGTTTCACCGCAGAAAATTATGTAGCCTACCTTTAGTCGCAAATATAGTTGGCAGACTGGCAGCCTTACTTTCCTCCATTTGAACAAATTTTGCGACAATGGTGCGACTTTTTTTTTACTAATAATTTCTTATTAAGAAAGGGCCGAGCATCCTGTACTATGAATCAAATCTCATATCAAAATCATACTTACTCAAAGATTTCGTGGAGTTTGTTCAGTTCAAATGTTTGTGTATCAAAACGACTAGGGATATTTTTGGCTCCCTTGGGTTTTTGAAATTTTGACCGGGGGACTTTTAGCAACCGGAAGTCCAATATAAACCTCAGGAAAAGTTATATTGTGCAAAAAATTCACAATAGTGTACAAAGCTAACCATAATATTTTTTATCTTAACCGAGGCGTACCTTAATCGTGAAACATCCTCAGGTGATCTCAGGTGGGTACTTTCTGCAGCTAATATATAAACTACGTTGGCAAACTGCCAGTGTACATTGAATATTCATATTGTCCACTGGCAAAGTGCCACTGTACAATATTATACAGATATTCTTGAATCTTGAGGGCATTTCAAGCAGTTATTTTCACTCGACGCGAATATCTTCACATTTCGTCGATAATAATATTTATTGTTGAGCACGTGATCGGTTTTAACCAATGACAATGCTGTATTTAGAACCGATGGTTAATAAATCAATGATTCATCAAAACACATTAATAGTAGTCTTACAGCGTGAATTATGTGTGTAACGAAATGATATACATTATATCAAAAAATGAACTTATAAAAGTGAAAGACTCCAGACTAGTCCGTACGTTCAGAGGGGGTTGTCTTAAAAGTGCATGTACCAACCCGGTGGGGTGGGTGTTTTTAGACATTGGTCTCACTTTCAAGACCACTTTCGAGACGTGGGTATCCAGAGGCTAATGTCTTGAAAGTGAAGTTATTGTCTCGATAATGGGTGGGTATCCAGAGACTTATGTCTTGAAAGTGAGGTTCTTGTCTCGATAATGGGTGGTGTCTAAAAAGAATTGTCAGAAAAATGATGCAAAATGTCAAAAAGGGTTTATATTTTTAGCAATTAGTACGCGTCCCCCCATTTTTTGTACACGGTACAAAAATTTCTGCGGCACAGATTTTTTTGGCAAAATTTTGCAATTTTTTGTCACCGCGCTTAAATTTTTTCCAAAATAAGGGTGGGTGTTTCTCTACCGGGGTCCGAAAAGTGAAAGACTGTCAAGTTAGTGATGGTTTGGGGTGGGTGTTTTTAGGTTGTGTCTGCGAAGTAACGCAAATGTCAAGTTAGTAAAGGGGTGGTGGGTCACATTGAAAAATTTCAATAAATTTCACTTCGGAGACGTTGGTGCATGCACTTTCAAGACAACCCCCCTGGTACGTTTTATAAATTAACGATGGTGCTTCTCTTTCCCGCAGCAGAGCAAAAGTGGAGTTGAATCATCCATCCATTTGTTACATTTAGAGATTAAGAACTCCTGTTTTTGTACACCGGTACCCCTGATTTTTGACGTATTTTCCTGAGACTTATTCTTGATAATTGTGAATCTAATATATGGTTGTATCGCATACCAGTGCACTGATACCAATATATTCTCTAAATGTTGATTTTCACTCCATTGATTTTCATTTTGCCTGTGTGTGACTGGGTAAAGGGACCACTCAAATGGAGTATTGGTCCCTTTGCCCATACACATATGGAGTGAAAATAAATGTAGTTAAAATCAACTGTATTATATTTAGGGAGAATATTATGCGATACAATGAATATTACATGGGTATGTTGTCATACCTTTAAGGGTGTAAGACTCGTGTATTTCAATGTTAACCTCGGCTGCAAAATTGGCCTCGTCGCGTTCGTCGGCGATTCGTCGCTCCATCATTCCAGGGCCCCATTCATGCATGCATACTATAATCGACCAGGACTGATTATAGATTGATCATTAGAAGAAGATTTGTGTAGTACCTGCAGTACTTAGTAGTGTCCAGGGTTGTGTCATTATAGATTTCGTTCTGTCTTAGAACAAAATAGTTTAGCTTTTAATATAGGCAAGAAAAAATCAAATTTAGTTACATACACGAAAAAATTG
This sequence comes from Cephalothrix spiralis, assembly GCA_032353305.1. Taxonomy (NCBI): domain Eukaryota; kingdom Metazoa; phylum Nemertea; class Palaeonemertea; order Archinemertea; family Cephalotrichidae; genus Cephalothrix; species Cephalothrix spiralis. Next base: position 6,358 of record JAUCNG010392256.1, read on the forward strand.
TTGATATAATTGATAGACACAATTGTAGTTGTTATTTTAGATAATAGACGAAGGCGGGCTTTATCAATTGGCGTGGCATCGCTAAATGCTTGATCCATAAATATACGAGCTGCAGCATAGGGGATGCTGCAGATGGCGAAGACAAATGCTATTATCAACGGCGCGGTGTTGATTTTCTTGTTTTTTGAATTATCCCCATTTCTGCCATTTTCCCATCTAGACCTGATGATGGCAATAACTAGTAATGAGTTTAAAATTATGATTAAAAAAACTGGTAACAGCATTGCAAAAGCTTGCTCAAAAATAAGGAGGTATGCCCGTAATAATTCATTATGGTTTGCTCTGTTGCATGTAGTTGGAGCAACGCCAAGTTTCTGAACTGTGTATGTGAACAAAAACGGCATACACAAAATGGCTGACATTATGAATAAAACACTAAGCAATATTTTCCGTATTTTTGTCAAATCAGCCTTTGCTGCTCGGAACGGAAAAGTAATAACGAACCATCTTTCAGTAGAAAAAATAATAACGATCCATTGTGATAAAACAAAAACTACCCACCAGATATACATCAAGGAAATACAAGTATAATGGTTAATCGTTAACAGATTGAATCCAAATCGGCCTTGAATCGACAGGAAAACAAGATTCAGAGAATCCGAAATTGCTAACCAGAAGATATAATGTATTCCTGCCGGTCGCCATTCATTGTAGGACACAAATACGATGATAGACAGACAATTTCCAGTTATTCCAGTAATAACAATCACTGCAACAACATAATGCCTTATGATAGGCCAATAATCTAAAATCTGCAATGCAGGATAAGCCGCTTCCAATGTTACGTTCATGTTGCAAGATTCGTTTTAATAGAATGTATAAACAGATCAACACGAGTCTTATAATATATATTTATTCTATAATTTATTTTTCAATCTTTCTATAATGATGATATTATATAATCTTTGCATAATTTATGATTATCTATAATCTTTGCATAATTTATGATTATCTATAATCTTTGCATAATTTATGATTTATCTTGTTGAAGTGTGAAATATCTGAACATATTGTTACGCAGCAAACATTAAATTGATTTATATTTACACAATTTAGGATCATTTAGTTTAATTATATATAGAAATGTTGAGAAAAAATTGTACTTTTGCGACTGTCACCGATTTTGTATATAGTAAACGGTTAGTAATAAAGGCAAAGGTGGTACCATTAGAAAGATCTGGGACGGGAATTCTTAAAGGCGAGAAGTCAAAATGACGTCCCAAGCTAAGGCCGCCCCTAGCATTTCGCTCTTTCAGTAAAAACGAGGAGATATTGATAAACTGATGCCAAAGAAATAAAATCAGAAACCAAGTTAAATACTTGAAATAGCGAGGTCCCATTTTCTCAAAATTTGGGTTTGTGACGCCATAACGTTATATACTGCACTCTTTTCAGAAATTTTCGATTAACCATGAATTTTCAGAAAATGTAACTTTACCATTTCAAGTATAAATTTGTTTCTGATTTCGTACTTACTATGAGATACACCTACCGACAACCAGCAAAAATGAGTGACAACGTGTAAAAACTACTGACAACGATTTAAAATCAGCAAGAACCAGCTAAAAACTACTGACAACGATTTAAAATCAGCAAGAACCAGCTAAAAACCACCCAAACCATCAAAAATACTAATCTTGGCTTCCCGTGATTCATAATGATCTACTCGGGCTTTCAGCTGGTTCTTGCTGGTTTTAACTTGTTGTCAGTAGTTTCCTCGTTGTCACTCGTTGTCGTATAGTTTTTTTTTTGAACATCACATTTTAACCAACTTCTCAACTGCGAAATCAAAAATGAAGTACAGTTGCTGAAATACCCAAGAGCCAATTCATTGAAGCCCTTGGAGCTATACGATCAGTGAATGAGACGTTGAATGGTGTAAAGAACATATCAAGTGGAAGAGCTACATAATGTAACAATTTTAAGAACTACCCCCGGCCGGATTATTCAAAATAATTTCGAGCTTGTAGAAGGCCTCCCCCCCCCCCCCCCTCCTTGATTGATTTCTCAACGGCTTTTGGTGAATTAGAAAAGTGACATTCATAGACCGCTTACAGAGGCCTTCGACTATGTAAGTCAAGATTATCTGTGGAAGCTATATATCGATGCTTTGATGAATGAAGGGCGTATGTGCACCATATAAAGGAATTAGATATGCACGGTGCAGTGCTGAACAACACCTCAGATCTTTTACTTTTTAACAATGAGATGATACAAAAGATTGTTCCTGATTGACTTTTCAGCTATGCTACTCAGAAACTATGACAAAGGAATTAGGAATAATGACTGAGAGGAGTCTTGACTTAGATACCTGTAGGTAATTGATCATGCTGTTGTGTAACCTGCTCTGTGTATATGATTGTGCCAGTGTGCCCTCATGGCCTTCTCTGAACGTGATTTGTAGAGTATTGTTGGTGACATTGCAAGAGCCGCTTCCTGATTTACTATCAGTATCAAGAAGACCGAGGTCCTTCACCAAACACAACCAGGAGACGCTCCCAGAGATCCAGTTTTTACCATCGATACCAATTGTGATTCTAGCACAAAATGCTAGGATCGATGACGAGATAGGCAAAGCCTGCTTGCTTATGTCAAAATGAAACACCTACTATGAGCAGACCGCGACATAAAGCTCAGCATCAAAATTACAGTCTAACGCACTGGTGTGCTGGCAACACAACTATGCTCTGAAATAACTCTACTCTGCTCTGAAATGTAGACACCTGTAGAAACTAGAGCAATGGATCCATTCGACAAATCCGGATGAAATAACTAATACGGGAATAGATTTCATCTTTAGAGGCTGATAGAGGTCATCTTCATATAAGCTAGGCCATGCGCACGAGAGAAAGCCATAAAGCACAATCAATGTTGATAATATTGTATGTGTTTGGAAAGTGCAAGACTCCACTGAGGGTCGGTGGGTGTCTTGATCAAGGTAAAAACAGATTTCAAACGTCAGAAAAGTAGGTGGGTGTTAAATGAAAATTTTTCGAAAACAGTTCTCAGACGTCATAAAAGTAGGTGTCAAATAATGTCAATAACAATAGATAAACGTCAGAATCCTGGGTATGTGTTCATGGAAAGAGTAAAAAAAATCTTTAGATGTCAGAAACGTTATAATGAAAAATGTCATAAAAAGATTCCAACGGTAGAAAAACTTTTGCAGTATCAAGATGCATGATATTTCTAATCGAAAAGGGTAATACATTTATTTTAAACAATAAAACTAGAACCCTATGGTCAGGAGGGTGTCAATGGACAAATTTAGTAGCAAAATGACAAAATTAGTAGGAAACTGTCGGTCTATGTCAGAAAACTGGGGGTGGTAGGGTCATTTTGACCGCGGTGTCAGAAAACTGTAGGGGTGGTGGGGTAATTTTTGAAAATTTGGGAAAAAAGCAGTTTCCAAACAGTGGTGTCTTGCAATTTCCAAACACCCCCCCCCATGATATGTAGATGTGAAAAATTGAATGAGTCACGATAAAGTGGTGGCAAAGTTTAGAGCTAAGTACTTGGAATAAATGGATGTAACCATGGAAAAAGTCTGAGACGCATACGAGATGTTGAGAAACGAATGAACACCTCGACAGTTGGTTATACATCAAAATACTTTGCAAGATAATCGAAAAGAAGAATAGTCTGTTGTAAATAAAGTATGCTAATGCTAATAATTTATCATTTTGAGTTACCAGATGAATAAATTAAAAGCATCGTAAAAAGATAAATTATGATTTCCGCCGCATAAATTACAAATTCACAATATCGTTTTTGCAATTAAGCAATCTTTCACACATGCAGAGTTTACCCTTAAGCTATTAGATCGACTGATGGCTCTAACTACTGCCTTTATGACAATGAATATGACTTCAAATGAAACATTGAGTAAACAATCCCAAGGTAGTTCATTCGTTGAAACTCTGCGCTTGATTATAGCGAGTGTCTCCGTTCTGAATTTGTTTGGATTAATTGGCAATGGATTTTCAATTGCTGTATTTACTAAACTTCGTAAACAACAACCTGGTTCCGAATATTTACTTGTGCTTGGCATATCAGATAGTATGAATATATTGTGCTATATCTTTGCTGACTTACTTCAGCCTCTGATAGGTTTTGCCTCAAATGGGTCAATTCTAGTCGATCCGATAGCATATTTTTCTATTACCTGTAAAATAACTCGTTTTACGTGGCAAACAGTTTGGTTTTATTCTCCTCTAATGATCATGGCTTTTTCGATTGAGCGATCTTTGGTTATTTCGTTTCCACTAAAACCGCAAATGCAACTGTCGCCAAACAAGAGACGCATTTTAATAATTGCCCTACTTTTTCTTGCACTTGCAACAAAAACGCCTTATGCTTATTTTTGGGATATTATACAACAAGGTAATATATCAGTATGTTTTTATGCCACACAGAAGTGGAAATATTTCTACATACATGCTTTTACGGATTATGTAATGACTATGCTTGTTCCTTGTATAATAGTCATTTTTTGTAATTGTGTTATTATTTACAAAATTAGGTTTGATAAAGATATAATAACAAAGGATATGAGCACCAATACCTCAAGGAGTGACCAAGAGCGACGCATGACCAGAACCCTTATAATTGTTTCATTAACATATATTTGTTTAATGTTGCCATTTATCACTGTGTATATTGCGTATTTTGTAAGTGTTATACCAGGGGCTGTGCAACTTATAAACTTATCAAATAACACTTTATATGAAATGGCACAGGCATCTACATCAATTACTATGATCAACTACACAACTAATTTCATCATCTATATACTGAGCATGAAGACATTTCGAAAAACACTTCTCGGATTTTGTGGCAGGAAGAAGTGAATATCAAGGTGATTTGTATGTATAGGATATAATGCATGCACATTAGTGAGGTCATTAGTTTAAAGTAACGAGGGAAAGAAGAATTAAAGAGGTTATCTCACTACCACTAAAGTCACTAAACATATATGGAAATAAAGTCTTTCTATTTATCTCTATCGGTCCTTGGTCGAACATTCCTGCATACATGCTCTATCAGGACCCCTTTTCCGCAATAAGAAAGACGTATAACTCGTAATAAGTAATATCCATTAAAGCTTTTGTCGCACTGAAACATAAGAATGGAAAATATGTCGAAGTGGAACTCAAAGACTAGGCCTACCTGATGTAACTCAAAATATATAATTGATTTGTGTAGCATATCACGACGAAGTTAGCGAGGTTCATCAACCAAGTAGGTTGTTGAAAAAATGTATAACTTTTGTTCACCTCACTTTTTCAAAATGGATTCAGCTACTCAAGGAACTTCGGACTCACCTTAACAGTGAGTCCGAATATCACCCTGTACATATGGCTAAATTAGGTACTGGCCGTAAAAGAACTTATTGAATAATTGTTTAAAATGGAATATATTAGATCTTAAAGGGTATAATGAGTTCCCAGGTCCTTATAGCATTACAATACAAAAATGTTAAATTCTTCGTTTTGGCGCAATAGTTTTAAAACTGGGAACCAGTCTATGAACATTATATGAAACCCCATGTATAGGTATTAACATTTTGATCAATACTACCACGACCAACATTCCTTGGCTATCTGATGACTTGCTGCCCTCTGTCAGTTGAGTATATCTATAGTTATTGAGATATAAAATATATAGGATAGTCTGTCTCCAGCTAGCCTATCTTGCCAATACAAAATAAGCCCTGTTTTATGAGGGGATCAATGCCTTTGGGTGATTTCCGATATCCGATAAAATTTTGAGCCTATTTCCGTTTCCGATAGCAATTTTTCTCAAGTTTTCCGTTTCCGATAGTGATTTTCGAGATTTTTGCATGTTTCCGTTTCCGATAGCAAATTCCGATAGCAAATTATAGTAAAGAAAATTTTCCATTTTCCGTTTACGATAAGAGGCATTGACCGCCTCTTTTATGGCATTCGATCCTCCAGGTACACAAATGATTGAATATGGACCAAATAGTTTTCCCGGGTAAAGGATAACATGCCTCACAACATATCAAATACAGCTTTAGGAGAATTGAATACTTTTTTATCTACATGTATAGGGCCCAGTTAAATCAATTATAACAAAAACACTGTTTTGCCTATATTTCTCATTTAATTTCGCCATATGACTAAGTTACCACAACACAGGATTAGCAGGGATTAAGATTTACTAAGAGTCTGTCGCATGCCTACCCAGGGGAGGTGGTTGTCTTGAAAGTGCAGACACCTACCCGGGTGGTGGGGTGTTTTTTGGCCTTGGCCATTGGTCTCACTTTTAAGACCATTTCGAGATGTGGGTATCCAGAGGCTTATGTCTTGAAAGTGAGGTTCTTGTCTCGATAATGGGTGGTGAAGTATAGTTTCTTCAACATGCATCAAGTTTCACCAACTGCTAGATGTTCTGCTTGCCGAATTGCCTTTATGCTGCTGTTCTATAAGTTCACTTGCCAGTTGCCAGCCGACGGCTGTAACCCCTATTTTTGTACCTGTCTTTAACATTCACTCACCCGATCACAGGTATGTGTGTAATGTTGCTGATCATGATATTAATGAAAATATTTGACTTTGAAACAAAAAATGGTGTTTTGATCTCCTTCCGTACCCCGTGCACAGTGTCCCATAAGGGCTATTTAAATACAAATACTGTCATTGCAAGTTTTTAAGATATGCGCATGCGCATTCGAGTTTCAATGGATTCCAGAACAAAAGGGGCATTTTTCTATCTGTCTGTAATACAATTATATAACGTAAAATCAGCCGTTACCGAGTAAAATTTAACAATTTTGACTCTCAATAACTCGACGAATGACCCTGATCGGTTTCAAGTGACCTCGGGTCATTTAGGCCAGCAACATATGGAAACATTATCACCATTATCACCATTTTTCAAGGTCAAAATGACATATGGTCAACCAAATTTTGAATGACTGCCCAAGTATTGAAATTGAAGTTTCTTGAAATGGGCGGTGCACCTGGCAATTTTGTAACCCATCTATGACTTTTTAGCCATATTTTAGCCTACACTACCTAAGTGTTTCCATATATGGAAACGTTATCACCATTTGCTTATTTTTTTGCCTTGTCAAGATTATTTTCAACTAGGCAATATCATATATCATAATGAAGCTTTGGACCTCAGGAAAATTTACCTACAAAAACATTTCACCTTGGGTTTATTTCAAGGTCACCAGAGGTCAAACTTGTCAAAAGTATGTGTTTCAAAACGATTTCAAAACGCTTAGTATATGGGCTAAAACATCGCTAAAAAGTCATAGATGGGTTACAAAAGTGCCAGGTGCACCGCCCATTTCAAAAAACTTCATACATGTACTTGGGCAGTCATCTCTGGTACCACTTTTTCAAAATTTGGTTGACCTTCACCATATGTGACATATGTCATTTTGACCTTGAAAAAATGTTGATAACGTTTCCATATGCAAAACTCGTGTATATCTTATGCTCGGTGACAAAATTGTCTTTAACTTCTCTGAAGTTTACATTTTTATATCATTTATACATGTTTTAAGTTGTACCAAATTACGCAACTTGAATATAAAAACCGGCATATTTTAGAATGATATTACTTTCTAATAAAATTTTGCCCGCTTAAATTTTTTTTCCAATGTTTGGTAAAAAATATAGCTTTTCTCTTAAAATCGTAGTAATATTAACTGTGATGTTTTCTCTCAGTTGTGTAAATTTTAGCACTGTATGCATCTCGACACGCCTCGCTTTGTTATTTTTGAGAAACACCATCAAATTTTGCATCGAAATGCACTGTATGCTGACGGAATAGAATTCAATCGTAAAATGAAATTTTGGTTCAAAAAATACCTCAACTGTCGTCGTCACGCTACATACACTTAACTAATAACACAAATCCATAGCGATGTAAAAATAGTACCATGTGACGCCCCTGATTTGTGTCGATTTCATTTTTCGTTTATAGTACGATGCTGAAATTTTCATTTTAGAGGAAACATCAAAGTCAATAGATTTCAAACTTTTCATTTTTCCAAACGACAGGTTTTTAAATAAACCGCATGCAACGTTAATATTAAATTTGAGCCGCGTTTCGCGATTTTACGTAACATAAAAAATTATAACTTAATTGATATTTTATATCAGTGCGACTTGAGCGCAATATATATAATCTTCTACTGCATGCATATAGGAAATATTAAGTCGCATCTCTCATCAATTTGGAATTACAGCCTTGAACATATAATTATATATAACGGGCCCACCCGGTATAAAATTTCGTTCGATCAACGCGGGTAAGCACTCATGTTGAAAATTATGTTCTTAGGGCAGGTAGGTCGGGTTAACATGAATTAGGGGTATCAGCGCTCAATGACCTCAATAAGGTTTGATATCACCCTAGGAGCGGGAAATTAACGGACAATACTTCGATACACTTTGACTATTAGTCCGGCCGGTAGTCTAGTAGTCTAGCCTGTAGTCTAGTGGTCCGGGTGCATGGTAGGGGGTATTCCAAAATGTACATGTAGTCCAGTAGTCCGGACTATAGTTCAGACCGTAGTCCAGTCCGGTAGTCCGTAATCTAGTTTTATTCCCGTACACCTCTTTATTTTCTCATTTCCCGCCTCTAGATCTCACTTTCTAAATGTAGGCATATAGGAGTTATGTTTAGATTGTGGAGGGTTACGGATGGTTCGGATTGGTTCCGCCATTCGTTTTAAATGAAGCCAGGCAGTAGGAACGTATCGTCATAGGTCCACTTTCTGGCGTACAGTAAAATCAACTCAAAACATCAACCTGCAGCCCATATTACCCTGCCGTTTCTCTTCCTCCATTGATGTAGAGGAGCACATGCAGTTGTAATCACACAAGTCGGCCAGAAATGTGGGCTGCATGATGTTTTGGGTTTATTTTACTGTACGCAAGAAAGTGGACTTATAATGTTACGTTCCTACAGGCTTCAAATGATAGTGAGACCATGATATTTATCTCAGAAATTAATATTTTACTGTGATGATGTAGGGGAAGGAGGTATGAGAGTTGAAGATAATAACATATGGGGAAATAACCTGAAATCGTCAAGTCGCGATAATTCGGAAAATTGCGAAAAACGGCATTTTTATGTCTTAAAATGTCGATTACTCAAAAAGTTAGGGTTAGGGTTAGGGTTAGTGCCCCTTGATATTTTTTTTGCAAGGATATATTAAGCTAGGAAAAAAAGTTTCAGCTCGATACTAATTAATTAAGTCATGTATTTTTGTGGTTAATGACAATGAGTGAGCCTGTTTTTTTGTACACAAGAGATAGGGGGAGCAAAATTTGCGGGCGAACATAAAAAGCCACAGTTCAAAGACTACTCATATGACAAAAAATGCCCCTCTACCATTTACTCCTTGATATTTCGTCGAAATTCTGCCAAAGTTTCAGACCAATACTAGTTTGAGAAATCCTGAACTTTTTGGTTTGAAATTTCCTCCTATGTTTTGTATATTAGACTGGTTCCCTGATACACCAATGATCAAAACTATTAACGCGATTAAAAATGACGCACAAGTTTGGACCTTATGATGATAATTATAAAGAATAAAGTTCACTTTAATCCTCCACTGCCTCAAAAATGCAATATATTTAATATTTAAATTATTAAAACTGTCCTTATTACCCCCCAGGCTATCTGAAAATTCAGGATATTTCCCCATATAAATTTGAGATAGTACATGGCACAGTTACTTATAGCTATTTTGTGATATTTAGTGTATTAAATGGCCTCACATTTGTAGGTGTGGCCTATAGGCCTACTTTTATCCCAAAGGAGTCATAATGCGAAAAACTCATGATGTTCAAGTAACACATTACGTCATTGTTTCAATATTTCACCCTAGGTGAAGCAATTGTATCGTACTTATTCATTGATATATGTTGGTCATTCGTGCGATACAAGCAATAATTCATGGGTCTCGAGCATTAAAAAGTAAATGACACTCGTTATTGTCAAAATTGCTCTCGTCTGCGACTCGGGCAATATAGAAAAAACTTGTTCCGTAACTCTTTTCATAGCTCTCGACCCATGAAGTATTACCCATGTATTTCACTCATGTGACGATTCTGCAGTGATAATAACACTGGTTATCACATGTCTCACATGGACCGTCACTCCAAGAAGTCTCCAAATCATGTTATCTCATTGGCGATTTAAGGCTTTTTTCTAGTGCGCTAAAGTAGGCCTACACTTCTTTTCCCGGGAATTTTTATACCCGTTCAATAGTGTCCCACTTCGAGATACTAGTCCGCCATTTTGAATAATATAATAAATATTATCATTGTTCGAAATTAACGATGCAATTAGAGATTTAGCGCAATGAGTTAACGCGCTCGCACCTGGCTACACCAAGTGTATCAAATTCACTAA
>JAUCNG010392257.1:0-10817 GCA_032353305.1 Cephalothrix spiralis
TTTCCATAGCAACGGATGACATTTTTTTTAGCGCCATTAAAATCAGCACTATCGATTTAGTGGGGGTAGGTAATATTTTTATCCTAATAATTTGACTCTTTGTAATTTTGGCCGCAAAATCGCGATCCTGGCCCACTGTGCATGGGGAAAATTCCATTGCATATGTGTTGCATAAATGCGTAATTCAGGAGTGTAATATAAATGGGGCATACAGCCAAAGGGTTATTTTTATTTACGCATTAACCATTTTCAGAAAATATCCTTAAGGCAAAAGTGAAGACCCAACCTAAATATTACAAATTTGTATTAAATATCCAGGTTTCTGAGTAAATTCTAATTAGTGTTGTTTCTGTATATCTGGCTAGGATAACATAACTATATATTTTGGAAAAAAAATTGCCTATCCTGAATTAGTAAAGTCGAAAAAAAATACCCGCGATTCTTGAGATAACAACGATTTGATCACAAAAGACTTGTGTTGAATAACTGATGCCTTTTTAATATATCCCGGAATTTAACGGTTAGAAATCTAATGTATAGGCCTAAGAAGACAGGTATGTAGTTACCTCAGACACCAACGTAAGAATACTTCATTTTTCAAATACACCACCCACCACCCTCTTAAGTTTCCATACACGATTTAAAATTTCCATACACCGGTCATAGGACCCACCTAAGTTTTAATACTCGACTATCCGGTCACAGGACCTACCCAAGTTTTTGAGAAATGCGCATGCGCGGTAGAGTGATTCCGGAACAATAGGGGCAATTGGGGCATGCATGTTTCTTTACAATTGTATAATATGACGTAAAATCAGCTGTTAATGACGTCACAGTCGACACACCTATCAATAACACTGTAACGGCTGATTTTACGTCATATAATTGTAATACAGACAGATAGAAACATGCCACTATTGTTCCGGAATCCGTTGTATTTTTTTGCGCATGCGCAACCCTAAAACTCGACCGCCAATGCGCATATCTCGAAAACGACAAGACAACTTTTTACTAAGCGTGCTTTTGATAAGCTAACATCAGGGGGCAAATTCCCCCACACAGTTTTGTTAGTCGTGCCACCTATAAGAATCGCCGTGGTCTTGGGAAAATTGGGCTTTCCTAGCTTTTTCCTTCAAAAATGATGTTCCCTGTTCCCGAAACTCTATGCTATGTTCCCTGTTCCCGCACCTTTTCCCTATGTCCCGCCCATTTACCCTCCCCCCCCCCTCCATGTTCCTGTGCTCCCGAATGCCCCTTACACGGAGTCTCTAGAATATGAAGAGCGCTACAGCGAACAATATCAGGATAAGCAAAATTTCTGATTTCACTTTCAACAGAAAGATCGATAATAAGATCTAAAACTTTGATGCAACCTTGGCCTGATTTAATAATAGTCTTGTTCTTATTTTAGGATTGGGAATCGGAATGGTGATTACCAGTACTATTTACTGCCTGTATCATAATACAATCATAGCCTGGGTGCTTTACTTCATTGCGTATTCCTTCGACCCGAGTGGACTTCCTTGGGCTTCGTGTAATAACAGTTGGAATACTGAGAACTGTGCAGTATTGACTTCAAACGCAACAAAGTATGCCCATACCAATGGAACGTCAAACAGTTCTAAAATTTACGTAGGAACGCCTGCAGAAGAATTCTGGGAGTAAGTTTATTAAAGCGCGTTTGCATAGTAGTAGTGCACCAGTCAATGAAAAACACCAATATGGAAACGTTATCACCATTTTTTCAACGTCAAATTGACATGTGGTGAAGGTCAACCAAATTTTGAAAAAGTTGTACCAAATGACTGCCCAATAATTGAAGTTTCTTGAAATGGGCGGTGCACCTGGCACTTTTGTAACCCATCGATGCCTTTTTAGCCATGTTTTAGCACATACTGAATGTTTCCATATGGAAACGTTATCACCATTTGCTTAGTTTTTGGGTCCTGAAGATACGTATAATTGCATCTGACTTAGTCAAATTTATTTTCAACTAGGCAATATCATATATCATAATGAAGCTTAGGACCTTAGAAACATTTACCTACAAAAACATTTCACCTTGGGTTTATTTCAAGGTCACCAGAGGTCAAACTTGTCAAAAGTATGTGTTTCAAAACGGTTTCAAAACGCTTATACTATGGGCTAAAACATGGCTAGAAAGTCATAGATGGCATTTCAAGAAACTTCAATATTTGGGCAGTCATTTGGTACCACTTTTTCAAAATTTGGTTGACCTTCACAATATGTCAATTTGACGTTGAAAAAATGGTGATAACGTTTCCATATGCGGAGGAGAGGGGTTAGGGGTGCTATCTTCCAGCTTTATTTTGCTTATAATGTTATAGGGGCTTCTCAAAATGTCGACAGTTATTTCAATTTTGACAATGTACGGATATAGTGGGAGGGTGTTGAAGCCTGGACGGAATGTTCTCGTCTTCCTATCAATTTTACCAAAATGTTCCCGATTTCGTAAATAATGGTCTCTGACCCACAAATGTGCGGGAAATTGAATTGGGAACTAATTAAAAAAAACATTCGCTCGTTAACATTTTATTTCTGTCGCCTGTCGAAATTTATTAACGCAATTTCTAGCTGTCAAAAGTTCGATTTTTTAGGGACAAACTGTCGAGCGACAGCCACAAAAAAACGAGGTTGTCGAGATTTAATACCCTTATGAAGGCCCCACTAATGAACATCTCTGACCCTCAAATGTGGCTAAGAACATATCGATTTGTGACATGAAATGTTCCCTGTTTCCGAAATCGGCAATGCTATATGTATGCTCCCCGTGTTCCCGCACTTTTACCCCTTACATATTCTTATATATGCCTAAAATAATGGAAGACCTTCACCTTAACCTGACCTAAAATTAATTCCAGTTTCACCAGAATTTTAATTGCCAGATCAAGGTTAATGATCCAACAACGTTGTAAATTTAAGATTGATGTGATTTTCGTATAATTACATGCAGTACCTATACAATGATATAATGAATAATTTAATTGGTATGCATAACCACCATCTTCTATTTTGAAATACGTGATCAAACGATCAGATTCTATGATCTGCGTTCAAAAATCGCTATTTGCAATTACAGTACAGTAAGGTGCGATTGCGAAATAGCGCATCTTGCAAATTGTCACCTCACGCTCCGAATTGTCACCTAACGCTCTGAATCGTCAAATCTCGCGTTATTTGCGACCTGCGAGAGGTGACAATTTGCGCAACAAGGTGACAATTTTCAAGGTGCACCTTGCAAATTGTCACCTAACGCTCTGAATCGTCAAATCTCGCGTGATTTGCGACCTGCGAGAGGTGACAATTTGCACTACAAGGTGATAATTTTCAAGGTGCAGTTTTTCGCAATCGCACCTTACTGTACTGTAGACCTATCAATTGCCAATTAAGGCAATAATTAGAAATGAATGCGTAACGATAATTAACTGTCATTAATCTTGCATTTCATTTGATTTGACGTTTCAAAATTGAAATACATAGTCCCCGCTAAAAAAATGAAATTTTAATAAATAACTGCGGTTTAACAGAAAATATTCAGAAAAGTTAATTTTTTGACCAAATACTAAAAAGTCAAAGATTTAACAGGGTGTGTCCCTACCTGGTTGGTCCAACAGTGTTCATATTTGTAGTGTAAATAGCATTCCTGAAATTTCGTTGTGTCAATTTCAACATTTGGAATTACCCTGATCGTTATCAAGGACCACAGCAAAAATCGTGAATGTGTGACTTCTACAAGTGGGTGCAAAAAAATATGTGGTAATAATTTAAAAAATGGGCGGGTAAAGGCAAAAAAAATAAATTTCAGTGCCATTTTGGGATTTGGTTGATACCCCCTGTTATATGTCACAGGTGTTTGACCTTGCTTTCCACATATGCCACATATCGCTTGACTGACCATCATTTACGACCTTTATCGACATTGAATTTTGCATACTACACTATTTCTGCATGAATTAAGACACGTGATCCCTAACATACAATTTAATTGGCCTACAACATATTGACGTGTGAGTCACATGTCAGAAGAAGCTCCTGATTAGCTGAATTTACTACAGATCATGAATGAAAAATTATACTAAAATACTTGCTGCTGATTGGCTGAAAATACTATGTATTTTACTATGTGCAGTATTAGACGGTCTAACCCCTCAGAAATACGTGATGTCATTATATTTTTCTGTAATTTGTCTAGTTTACCGAAAAATATGCACTTCAAATTCTAAGTGCGGATTGACTTTTCGGAAAACATTTCATCAGCGGCGGAAGAAAGATTTTCGGACTAAATAAAGTGGCCAGCGGATAAATGGGTAATGGGAAAGGTTTCTATGTAACCATAAATATATCTGATTATGATGTAACTTATAAACATACATATACAGTACTCTGAAAAGCGAATTTTGTTTCAATTATTTGGCATACCTGTGTTTCCTCACGAGACGGCGTGGGGTGTGGGGGGAATAAATAAATTAAAAGTTCTAATTCGGTTTTTCACAATTTTTCGTCTGCTGACTCACGATTTCATTTGTATTGATAAATTTATCTTTATTTCAGGCGTAATGTCTTGAGAATATCCAATGGAATTGATGAAATTGGTGGAATCAATTGGAAAATGACCATTGCCTTATTAGTAGCCTGGATAATTGTCTTTTTATGCTTAGCTAAAGGCATCAAAATCCTGGGCAAGGTAAGCAATGTCATTATATTTTCACATTCTGTTAAATCTCTAACTTTTAAGTTCTGGGTCAACAAATTAGTTTGTCTAAAATTTCTGTTAAACCACAGATTTCCTCTCATTTGAAACGGGAGCACCATATGAAACCGTAGGTACCCGCATTGTCAAGTATGAACGTGCGCTTCGGTGGCGAAGTGGTAGAGATTTGGTCATTAAATCCGGAGGTACCGAGTTCGAGACCCGGGCTCGACACTACTTTCCAACGGGAAGTTTTTCAGCGTACACTGCCTCCTCGGTCAGGTTAAATTCGCTGTCCCCCTCTTCAGGGTAAACCCAACTGCTAATCGGTATATAGAAAATAGAGAACGGATAGGTCTACCTTAGGGTAAATGTAAAATGCTCATAAAGCGGACCGTCTGTGTCTATTTACTATAAGATTCCACTAAGATAAGTAAAATAAATTTGTCTCGCTTCGCTCTGCTTGATTTAATCGTTTAGTTTTTTTTCTTAGTCAGTCTGGTCTCCAACTATGAAAAAGCTAATCTTTCTGTTAACTATCTCCCAATAAACGCTTATCAAGTCGCAATAGATCATAATATTCGAAATAATGATGTATGTGAACTTCATTTATTTTGCATTAATTGTTTTGTTAATTGTATATTGTGTGATTCTTTTTTTCAGTAATAATAATACAAGCAAAGGTCATGATGGAAAGGGGGTAACGAGCTCAATAATAACTAATATATTTCCCATACAAAAGGCTATTTATATATCCAGGTGTTTTCAGACTCATGTTTCATTTTTTATTTAAAATATTAAAATCGTTATTTTACTCCTAGAATTGTTGTATTATGACATCTGGCTAGCTTAAGGTTAGATTCCGGTTTAGATTACAGCCGTGTAAAGTGGATCCTGTAACTACAGTAATTGAATTATTCTATCTATATTGTCTAAATAAGTTAGACACTATTAACTTAATATCTAAATAATGATTCTAAACTAAATTATATTATGTACATAGATTTAACAAAAGACTTCGGTTCTTTTTGACTTAGACGCAAGTTAATAGTATCTAACCTTCACATAGACCTTGCCATGGGAATCATATTTGATACGATATAATTATTTCTCACCTGTACTATCTTTAAGCTTGTTACTCCCCATTCCATCCATTTCGATGCCCTCAGCACTTGTTATAGCTTCCCTTCACAAGGATAGATAATGCCAATTACATAGCGAGGTGTAGTCGAGATGCATTCCATCATCACTTTGATAAAAGTAATTATAAGGTAATTGCCTTTTTTATTATTTCAGATTTTGTATGTAACTGTTCTCCTGCCTTATGTGTTATTATTGGCATTACTTATTCGTGGCGTTACCTTACCTGGGTCATTAGAGGGAATCAAGTATTACATCTTTCCAAATTGGAGTCGCCTGTCCTCATTAAGTGTAAGTAGATTTCGATTATGCTCCTGGTATAAGTCAATGAAATGCACCGAGATGGGGGTGTCGGGAAATTTCAAAATAGCGCTGCTTAGCGTTAGCGCTGGGATCGCTCGGTGGTCAAGTGGTAGAACGGCGGTCTTTGAATCCGGAGAACCGGCTCGATACCACTTTCAATCGGGGGGCTCGGTCAGGTTAAATACGTGGAGAGGGACACTGTCCCTCCTTCGAGTTAAAAAACCCACTGATAAACGGTATTAGAGTGCGGAATAGGTCTACAGGCCTAAGGGTAAATGCTCAGCAAGCGGACCATTTGTGTCTATTTGAGCCAGTCATATGACGCCCTATATAGAAGTAAAAGAAGCTGAAAGCGGTGCTATGTATCGTAGGCGGGGACACTAGTCTTTTTTGATCGTTATCTGTCGCTATACAGATAGGGGCGGGAATTCATAGATGAAATCCGCTTGCAAACGGAGCAAAGAAGGAGAATAACTTTCATCTTTATTTTGCTTTTTCAAAATAAGTCTTTTTTGAATACTTTATAAAGCGCTATATAACTGGAGCACTATGTACATCCACCGCATCCGGGGACTTGGCGCTGAAGATTTCTAGCGCTAGGATCGCTTTAAGCAACGCTATTTTGACATTTTACGGCACCCCTCTCGGTGCATTTCATTGCCTGTTGCATTAGTAGATTCATCATTTTACCATATTTGTAGTTTCTTCTAGTTCAAGTTCTAGTCAACACGATTTCCAAGACAGATCATGACGCTGATAGCAATTTTATGGTGTTTTATCATTATTAGAATAGTTCCCATCGCGTTCTGCCGCGATCAGTAATATTACATTTATTACTAACCTCTCGGACCCAACTTAATTCATCGCTGTTCCTTTTTGAAATGACAAGTGTCTTGCATCAATAACAATTGAAGCGTGGCTATATTGCAAAACTAGGTCCCTTTTATTATAATTTATGGTCCCTTTTTTACCGAAAAACGACGAGGCAAAAGCAGGGGGGGGGGGGGAGTCATGGGAAAAATTAGCATACTTGTAAGCCGAATATTATAAAATTTGAGTTGAGTTACCCACCCATCCCTCAAAATGGTATGGAAAAAGACTTTTTGCCCCAACGACCCCTTTTTTCTCTTTTTTTCATTAATGTTTTGACCACTTAATTACCCCCTATTTTTTGCACGCGGTTGTAAACAATTTCTGCAGCCCAGATTTTTTTCCAACCAAATTTTTCCATTTTTTCCCACAACGCGCCAATTTTTTTTCTCTAATAATTTGACCACCTAGCCAATTTTTGTCATTTTCCGCTGTTTTGCTACTAATGTTATTTTTAATGGAGCTTTAATCTTATAATAGCAATAATAATGGTCAAAAACATGATTAAAAGCCTAATATGGTGAAAAAACAAAGGAGGAATTAATTGGCAAACAACTGAAAACAGTGGAAAAAGTGGTTTTTGCTAAAGAATAGTACCCACCAACCCAGCGTATGTGTATGCCAATTTTGTCCAAGAACCCCCCCCCCCCCCCACCCCTCTAGTGGTCTTATTTTTGCTAATTTTGCCTCGGTACGAAAAGGAACCAAAAATGTCAAAAGAAGTTGGTCCTTTTGGCAATTTTGGTATTTTTTCGAGACAAAATTCCCGAAAATTAAAGAGACCCAACTATCGCAATGTATAGCCACGCTGTATTGTATACCAGCCTGTCAATCTTAACCATGTAAAATGTCCGACAGCGCAAACGGAACACTGAAGCTATACAGATTTAGTGCATCGCCTATTGTCTGTCTGAAGGTTTTGTAATACTATAAAACTGATAATACAAAAAAAAATAAGCTTAAGGTACGTTCACAAATGATGGAGGCACTTGTTATATAATATTTAACATGCAATTGGACTGGTTCTAGGACAATTCCTTCCAGGACTGTCACAGACTGTTTGCTCCAGACAATTCGTCTCAAGACATTTCGTCTCTTGAGATAATTCGCTCCGAGACAATTAAACCCAAATCACAAATTCATTCACAGAATTAGGCACGAAATTTCAAATTTATCATAATTTGAAATGATGATCAATGATGGAACTTTGGAACGAATTTGCGTTTTGGGTCACTACAGTTAGACCAGGTAGACTCTAAACTTAGCTTTAACGCTATGTTTCAATAGCTTAGAGATAAGTGCGCCAACGAGTTTTGTTCATGTTATTTGACGTTGAGATTAGGGATATATTTGTCAAAACTTAGCTTAATAACGTCAATAACCAAACGAAAAAACGTCAAAAACCAAACGAAATTGAAAATAAACAAAATGCTAATAATTCTAAATTTTGGGTGAATTGATTTGGGACGAATTGTCTTAGGCCGAATTATATCCTGGTACCCTTGGATCAAGTTCCAATGAAATGTTGTGAACTATAGTTCACAACATTTCAAGTTAGACTTGGAACTTGATCCAAGGGTACCAGGATAGCCGAATTGTCTCGGGGCGAATGGTCTTTGGACGAATTGTCCAGATACAATTCAGACTTGAATCCCTTTTGTCTTTGAATTCTTTTTTCTCATCCTTGATTTATCTTTCTGGAGTTTACGCAATGGTTTTATCAATTCCGTCCATATCTTGCATGTTGGCAAATTTGCTCATGAGTATATTTTTTCAGATATGGGTCGACGCCTGTCTTCAAATTTACTACACGTTAGGAGTTTCTTATGGACCCGTCATTACTTTTGCGAGCTTCAATAATTTTAATGATAGGTTCCTCAGGTAAACCTATATTGTATGCCTTTTTTATTAATTGGTTTACGGACCCCGCCGCCAAAATCTTTCGCAAATAAAAAAATTGAATTTTTTTTTCTGCCGCAGATTGAAAAATGCCGCTAAGTTATGGAACGCCAAAAGGGTCAAAAACACACTGAGAACTCAAAATAATGTGTTGCGTAAGCTTGTTTTTTTGCAGAGCAGCTTTAATAGCTCTTTAGGTTTTACGCTGCTTCGTTTTATGCAACACATAACGCAGAAAAATGCTGCGCAGCGAAAATATGTTGCATAGCGCAGACTTTTGTCACGCAGCTCAATTTTTTGCGCGACACTCAAAAGTTTGCAGCGTGCAAAGTCGGTAAAATTTTTCATGTCGTGAAAAGTTTCTAAGCCTTCCAAAACATGTCGCTTAGCTCAGTATAAATGTCGCCAACTGCCATTATTGCTTTGGCCGATTTGCCTTGTGCGATACGATTATGTTATAATGTAAAAATTATTCTGAATAAACTGTTTATATTATTGCTTCGTCGAGTATGGTACGTCCTTTCATATTGAGCTAAGCAACATGTTTTGTAAGGCTATGAAACTTTTCACGACATGGAAAAAATTTATCGACTTTGCACGCTGCAAACTTTGGAGTATCGCGCAAAATTGAGCTGCTGTGCAACATATTTTCGAGGGAGCAGCACTTATATTTGCGCTGCGCAGCATTTTTCTGCGTTACGTGCCATTTTCTGCGCTGCGCAGCAAATTTCTGCGCAGCGTAACATCTAAAACTAAGCTGCGTCGCTAAAAACAGAGTTACGCAACATAATTCAGGGGGTTCAGCATTTTTCTGCGTTACGTGTTGCACAAAACTAAGTAGCGTATACCTAAAGCTAAGCTGCTCCGCAAAAATAGAGTTACTACGTAACACATTATTTTGAGTTCTCGTTTTGACCCTTCTGGCGTTCCATACTATATAAATTAAAATGTAACGTTCTATCAACAACAAAAAGTTTGAATCATAAAATATATAATTGTTTTTACCGATGATGAGATTTTTTTTTAATTGGGCAGAAATTGTTATTTTTTCGCCGCGCGCAAACGTTGTTTTTTGAAAGGGTGGTACGTAAACCAATAAATGAAAAAAGGCGTAAAGCCTATTATGACCTATAATGGTTTTGGATATTGATGGACCGATTTGAATGCTCGCTATTTTCGAATAGATCAACATTTCGTCGACATTTCAAAGTACATGTACTATGATTGTAGAGTAATGAACACAATATCCGTGTTTAAATGTTATTAGCAAAAAATCCACAATACGAAAAATTTATTTATAATCCTTTAATACTTTAAGTATTAAAGGATTATAAATAAATTTTTCGTATTGTGGATTTTTTGCTAATTACATGTACTATATTTATTGCGTATTTTGCCTCTATGCTTTTGGCGCGCCGAAATTGCCAGAACCTTCATACTTGTTTTATAAGTATCTTACACGTATCATATTTTATCCAATTATAAGTCCCCGACTCACACGTAAGAAATTCAGTTCCTAGGATGGGCCCGATTCGGAGCTATAAGATCCACTGTATATTATAGTCAGATAGTTGACCCCCTAAGACTATATATTTCTGGAAAGGTCTTGGAAAATTATAATCCCTCGGGAGATTTAGATTTTTGCTCAACCCAGTTTGGTTGTGGCCAAAAACTTGATTAAAAAATAAAATCATGTTTTTGGCTCCTCACCCTCATCCCCTTGGTTGAGCAAAAACCTAAACACCCGAGGTATCAGAATTTTTCTATACCTCTCCTGAAATATATAGTTTTAAAGGGTCAATTATATACTTAACTGCTGGGGGCACCCCTTTTGTACAATTTTAAATAGACTTTTATAGTATTAGGTACGTGTAAGATATTTATGTTAATTTGT
>JAUCNG010392368.1:0-10813 GCA_032353305.1 Cephalothrix spiralis
TACAGCTTACCCATCTATTTGTGTGCTCCAAATCATACCCATTTTTTGTGGGGATGACCGTACCCATTTTTTTGGGGTAAGTTTGCCCATTTTTTTTTACTGTGTATTGCCTAAAAATACCGAATCGATTCCATGAAGAGAGTTTTTGTAGTAAGGTGTTTTTTTAATTACTTGGTTAAACGGACACCGCCGGCGAAAAATGAAAATAAATTTCTTTTTTTACCGCCGGTGACGGACATTTTTAGAAACCAATATATTATTTTTTTTTACCGCCGACGCAATTTCCAGACGTCGAATGAAGAAAAAAACGTAGAAAAAATGGAAATAATAATTTTTTTACGCTGCTGGTAATATATTGCTTTAGCTGCAGGCCTATAAAAGCGATGCAATTTTTTTTAAATGGCTTAAAACCTTATACATACCAAGTCTCGAAATCAGATCAAGACGGTTTCGTTCAGCAAAAACCTTTTGCATCCCAATCACAAATGGCCAATGGGATAATTTCCATAATTCAAAAGATAGCTTCAACTCAGTTCCTCCAATAAAAACATCGTCGATTAATAGATTTGCAAAATCTTTTCCTGCTGCTTCGAAGTCATTGGAATCAGATAATTTTAAATCAATCCATGCCACACTTGCAAATTTTGGATTGAATTTTGCATGACCTGAAAGAAGAACATAGTTAGAAAATGGTGCGGGTTGAATCGAGGGCGCCAAAAACTTTCCGAAAATGAAATTCGATAACATTTCCATCACAACATCTGGACAGTGACAGGGTGACAGGGTGTCTAAAGAATTACCAGAATCATTTTCCCTGACTTTCCCTTACTTTCCATGACCATTTTCCCTGACTTTCTTAATCAAGAAGACTATGAGAGTAAAAATTATAAATCTATCAGATTCATCTAATAAAGTCTGAGCCGCACCGAAGGCGCGGAAACTTTTAAGTTTTTAATAGTAAGACACGATATTTTTACCTTACTAAACTCAGGGTAAGACGACGCTCCGTCTCTTTGTTATACTGTGATCGACTCCGCTTTGCCTTATAGTTAGATTAGCGGAGTCGATCACAGTATAACAAAGAGACGGAGCGTCGTCTTACCCTGAGTTTAGTAAGGTGCGATATTTTTGGCATTTCAGAAAATTTTCCCTGACCATAAAGATGAATTTCCGGACTTTCCCTGACCAATCCTCAATTCCCTGACTTTCCAGGTTTCCCTGACCCTGTAGACACCCTGTCCCTGACTTTCCCTGACCCTGTAGACACACTGAGTGATCTATCTTCCTATTGATTAACCTTGCCAGGACTTACCAAACAGCTTCCGTAAGGTGTGGCAAGCCTGGGAACCGTCTCTCCCCCTACTCTTACCTTGCACTGCTCTATACCTGCTCTATATACGATACCCTTAATTAAAATCGCTTGTTTTCGCCCCTCTCCGCTGTAAGCCCCAGGTCCTACATACCATTTGACTGGAGAGGGCCAGTGATTAGGATTTAAGAATTCATGATCATTAATTAATTTTTAATCTGTGTTCAGGCATCCTTCCCACAAACTATCAACAACGGCACTCGCGACGTTTATCCCGTGATCAAAATGTCATTTTTCTAATCCGTGATCCGTTAAACACAATTTGTGACTTACCCCGCTTCACGTACGTTTTAATACAGACCGAGCTACCCATTATCAAGTCGAATGACGGTTTCCATAGAGGGTTTCGACAATGAATCGGTCAAATTCAGAAAGTGACGCTTTAACAACTTAACCATCGTAAGCCTTAAGCAGTTTTAAGGCCTTTTTTAATTGCTTGGTTTATGGATCCGCCGGTGAAAATTTCCGAAAAATGGAAATAAAAACTTTAAACGGCGGACTTTTCGAGAGAAAAAACCCGTCGGGATAAAAACTATTTACCGTCGGCGGAATTCTCAGTCGTTCAATTTTGAAAAAAACGTCGGGTTAAAAAAATATTTATTTTTATTTTTATACCGCCGACGAGATTATTTGAATATTTTTCGAAAAAATTGTTTTACATTTTTTTCCCGCCGGCAGCGGGATTCTTTGAAAAATTTGTCCGTAAACCAAGCAATTCAAAAAAGACCTAATAATTACTTACCCGGAGTAGATATATCTCTCAAGTGTTTCATAACCGTGATAGCCTTTTCTGATTTCAAACAATCACGGAAGCAGTCACATGGTACGCCATGGTAGAACTCATCTGCCTTGTGGGTATTCTGAAATTAGATTATATAACTACTTGTTACTCGCGGTATTCGTGTCGTTCATGTCATTTTCTTAACCCACTTGTATTTAATGGTAATTTTGTTACAGATCATGTCATTGGCCGACTGGTAGCAGGTGATGATTCGCAATTCTGCCATATATTAACTGTAATTCCTGAATCTGTCCACTATCATCTGTCCCCGTGTGATGTCCCGCAGATAGTCAACGCCTATATAGACCAATGTGTTCATTCGCGATATTTATACGGGGCACAATCAGTGAATTTTTTCATATATGGTGATCAAAACGATGTCGTTAAAAAGATCTTCAATTTTAATTTTTATCATGTAAAAACTGTAATTTTTACTTAAACAAAATTGGCGAGTGCCAAATTTGTATCTTTTTCCAATTGTGCATACGTGTTTTCTGCGTCAATGGATTTTTGTTCATTAGCACATTACTTCGTCAATTGTATTGATTTACTTAAATTTATTTTTTTCTGAATTAATCACTTTCCCGTTATATTAAAACATTTTCAAATACGACTATTATTAATTTACGTATGGTTTTTAGCAATATTAGTATTTGCCAAACATTTCATCTCATAACGATTTTTTTTACGTATCCGCGACTTATTCAATGCCGAACATTGAATAAAAAACTAATATTAAATTAAGTGATTAACCTTGTGATTTTTAGGAAATATATCGCACTCTGAATTGTTGGGGCCGAAAATCTATTGGGGCCGAAAGTGTTGTGGCCGAAAAGCCCTGCACCTACGGTCAAATTCGGATATACATATATATTTTTAAGAATAATTGTGTTGTAGGCCTATACAAGACACTACATTTTCAGTACAGAAAAAAAGAAGAAAATTACGAAAATTTCTTCTTTAATTGCATTAATTTTATTAGGCAAAGAATAATTTTTATGAACAATTTGCTCACTGATAATTTCATATCTCAAATTCAATTTGACCAACCTAATTCTAGATTTTTGGCTAGCCTTATTAAAAAAAATTAATTTAAAATCAAGGCCTGTAATCGTTTTTAATTCAACAACACTGAATCATTATTATTATTGTTAATTTCTATTCCATTTGTATGCATTCTTCTTTTTTGTAATTATTTGTTCTATCCTTTTGCACTGTATATTATGTTTAGCACCACAGAGAGACACGCGATAAGTGCTTGCACTTTTTTGTTAATCTGTTCTTCGAAATAAAGTTTATAAATAATAAATAAAAAAGAAGATGCAACTTTAACTTACCTTGTCGAATTCTAAATCAGCTTCAATCGAGTTGGCGCCGTCATTAAGAAATTCATCAATTTGGGAAACTGTATTGGTCATGTGACCAACGACGTACAATGGGCGTAGCTGAAAATAAAGGATTTGGATAGAAATTAAGTGTCGAGTAGTCGGAATGCGTTTTTTTACATTTGATAGAAATTAAGTGTCGAGTAGTCGGAATGCGTTTTTTTACATTTGATAGAAATTTTTTTTACATTTGATAGAAATTAAGTGTCGAGTAGTCGGAATGCGTTTTTTACATTTGGGAGAAAAGGAGTTTTTACAGATTACATTTATTAAACAAATGAAATGAAACGAAGAACTTTTTAAAACTATTTTTTTGAAAGAAGCAAAAATAGTGCAAAATACGAATAATATTTGTTTTAATAAATTCCTGATATAGTGTACTCAGTTCTAAGTTGATAGTAATTAAAAATTGCCGAGTGCTTTATCGGTATGGTCTAATAATCTCTACTGCGCTGTTATTTTTTGTGAATCTTAATTTGGGTAGTTTTAAAACTTGAGATGATCAGCTATAGGTTTAACAGATTTCATGTATAATCTGTCAGAATGTCCTTGTGTACTGCAAATATAACATTTTTGTTTAAATTTATCGCAGAAAAAATATTCAAAATGCGTTCTATCATGAAAGTTAGCTCTAAGAAAATCAAGAACATCTTCAACTAAAAAAACGATTCATAAACCATTACATGATCTTTTTACTATAAAACGGAACAGCTGTCGGTCAATTAATCATACATTTCACTGTTAGAGTAATCGAGAGTTTTCGAGTTCGGTAGACCATACCGATAAAGCATTCGGCCATGTTTTAATTACTATCAATTTAAAACTAAATACACTATAATTAAACATTCAGAATAATAATCTTACCTCATCTGCACAATACACGGTCGCAATAAAGGACAGAAGTAGTATCCAAATCATATTCTGGAAAATGATAAAATTCACTTAAATTATATCAGCTACATGTATCTGTTAATACAAGTGAAAATTGAGCAGTTTTTAAAAGGCAACTGTGTAAAATTGGTTTTGTGTATTTAAAGAACTATTCAAATAGTTTTAAAATTTTTAAAAGACTTAATCAAACAGAAATATTACATGATACCAACCATAGACAATTAATCTAAAACATTGATTAAATACACACAGGTAAATATTATTAGATAGGCCTACATAGATTATACATGAAATTTAAATTAAATTTGTATCTAAAATGGGGAAAAAATGAAGTCAAAATTGTCATCAAATTAAGATCTTACTTCAGGATGACAATGTAGCAACTAACTTATCATCCCTATTTGATCCTATTTGTTAGTGGTTGGAAGCACTGAATGAAATGATACCGGAATTTTTAAGTGTTGTACCGGAAGATTAAAAACAGGTGTTCTCTATGATAAAATCCCACATAACAAGATAGAGCTAATTGAATTAAAGTTGTCACTTTATTTTTAGAAACTTTCCGAAAACAAAATTCCAGTCTGGATGACAGTCAGTCACGATATCTTTCACAACCCGCCCAATCACCAGTCTCCAAATAATTTTGCCCGGACGACATTTCCATTCACCAAATTCCCTGACCTTTCCCTATTTTCAAAAATTTCCATGACATTTCGGCCAATTTTTGAAATCCATGGCATTTGGGGCATCAATCTAAAAAAATAATCTGCCGCCATCGGATAACGTATGATCAGGTCTGATAAAAGAACATTTAGTCAGCTCAAATTGAGCCGATTTGTATGTTATGAATCATCGATCGATGTTCTTTTAGTTGCACCTGTGATATCACTGTAGGGGAACTCGGACAGTGTAAACATGGATTGCATACAATCATTTGTATAGGACAGGGTAAATCATGGACCAGGTACCAGTGTTGAGACGGATTATTTTTAGTTCAGTGATTGTATGCAATCCATATTCCCCACAGTGAATATGGATTCAAAAAAACATGTCGAAATGTACCTATTTGGAATAGATATTTAAATGTTCAATTCAACATTCTATCCTTCAAGAAATGATGTCAAACATCAGAATTCAATATATTTTGCCGCCGATCGAGATTTTTGTCCGAAATTATTATTTTTATACTTTTTTAAAAGCTGGTCCATCAAAAAATTAAAACAAAAGGCCTCTTTGCCACTTTAAAAAAAAGAAACTATAAAATACTTCTACTTAAAAAAAATTGGATTGTAAAATATTAATGTTTTGAGATACCTACTTTAAAAGCAATTTATGTTTTAAAATCATAAAGATTAAATTAACATTACCCGGTAAGCCATAAAATCTAAAATTGGCTATCCATTAAAATGTATGATAAGTATACACTATACAATAAACTATAGGATAAAACTAGCATATATAATGATATCCGATGAAAGGTAAACCGAATTGCCATTTCTCATATTTGACCAAGTAATTCAAAATAACATATTTCCTTTCTTTCTCTTTAAGAAGTATTCCAATGGGGCTAGGGTATTGAAACTTGGATGTAAAAAAGGTTTTTGACGTCAAGGAATCCAATAGCGCACATGGTTTTAAGTAGTAAAGACCTTCTACTTACTGTTTTAGGAATATGCTATATGTCAAATAAGAAAAATAGCACTTTGGTATTATGTGCTGTCATTTAAAGGTGTTAGTCAAGGCTTTATAAAAAGTTCAAAACAATGAATATTTTCCGAAAAATATCGCTCGAAAATATATATATGTTTTAAATTAGTTAAAACTTTCGGTCTTTTAATAACCTTTTGCTTTAACATTTTACTTCCAACTTTTGACTTAGATTTCCGCAACTTGGTAAACTCTAGCAGTAAGCTATATTTAGCACCCAGGCCAATGATTACCTGCTCAATTTCGAGCAAAATCAAATTTTCTAGTAAAACTACACTACATGGACATATAAAAACACAATTAAACATACATTAATTTTAATACAATTTTGTAGAAAGTATAACTAGAAATATGAAGGTACTCTACTAGAAGGTCTGGAAGGGGGTCACGTTTACGGTTTACGTAATGTAAGGGCCATTTTACTTCATACTAGCATTTTCCCGTTCTGCGAATAATGACGGTGAATAATGTCGGCACTTTTTGATCGACCAGAAGGGACCAGAAGTGCCGATCGATACCGGACCAAAAAACCATAGAACAAACATGTTGTAAAAAATGACAATTTTCGTAACGCTGAACTAATGAACGTTTTAAGGTATGATGCCCTACTTTTTTCGATTTAAGTAACAGACATTTATCTATATTACTATTTACGGCTACATTATTTCGTCGAAAAAGCTGTTTATATTTTACGATTACGGGCTTCTGATTACGGTTTACGATGATTGTTGTTTTACGGGGCCAATATATACGGGGGCCATTATTTGGCCAATTTACGAATTATCCTTCCGTACCCTCTTACTATGCCTAGAAATTGCAGGCTTCTAATTAACAAGTAAATATACATTAATAGGATACAGTACATACGGTTTATGACATATATAGTATATAGAGTATAAATATAATATTATGGAATATATAAATGACAAGTGTGTATATAAAATCTAGCATGTCAATGTACAGTGTATGTACATAACAACATTACAAACAATCATAATTCAAAAATACGACTTTTTTACTTCGGCCTAAGAAACGGCTTACAGCAGTTAGAGCAGAATTGGGACTCGCACCGGCAAAACATTGATAAAAAAGGTCATATGTTCGAATTTGATTGAGGTTTATAACAAATATTATTATAAATACTATTTTTTCTTATAAATATAAAGGGTGCCATTAATTATAAGATTTAAAAAATTAAATAATTATTTTGCAATAAAATATAAATTATAGATAAACAATTAGGAAACGGTATGCCTGAAAAGTGTAAACTAATATAAATTGCTTAAGGACGGCTAGTTTTAAACTATATGATAATTCAAAAATATACTTTAAGTTGATTTCTTAAAAGATATTCATTATTCATTAAAAATAAATTTTTGACGTTTTCATTTAAGTTTTGATTTGATATAAAATAATGAATATTTATATTTGATAATAACTTAATGAGGAAATAGTAGTCACGATTAAAAATGAAAATGGTTTATAATAAATATATGATACCGTAGTTTATGCCTAGAGAAGAAACATGCCATACAAAACAAATTTTAAGGCTATAGTTACTCCATTAAATTAGACGCTCTTTAATATCGTCTTTATATTTATGCACAAATAAAATATTGGGCATTAAAATCCAGCGTTAACATCGTCACATAAAATCGCTGTTTTTTGGCGTTCTTTCTTTAAAAATAACCCCGAAAGGATATCACTTTTCTGATCTGAGAAACTGACTGTACACTTCATAATATGACAATGCAAAAATTCATTTTTTAAACTGCCGTGTGACTTATAATCATTGAGCTGTAGCGAGCGGAAAAACGTTAACATCGTCAGAAAAAATTATAACTCTTTCTGGCGACGTTACCTTACTACAGCTCAGTGATTACAAATTGCACGGCGTTTTTATTACTCATCAATGAATTTTTCGTTGTCACTTAAGTAAGTGTACAGTCCATTTCTCAGATCTGACAAAAAATATGTAATTTTGGAGACATTTAAAAGAGAATGCAAAAAACTGCGATTTCCCTAAAGTTGAATGCCCAATATATACATAGTTCACGTAATGGATCGAGTGCCATTGAAAGAGTAACAACACGAGTAATTTTTATATATTGAATTTTACGAGTGACAGTATCTTTTTATGGCACGCGACCTATTGCGTATGGGTTGTATTGCACGAAAGACCAACATATATCAAGGATAAATGTGCAATCATACAAAGTCAATACTAAATGGGTCACGTGCCATAAAAGAGTTACACCACGAGTCGCAGACTGGGTGCCATATTGAAACTAACGAGTGCCTGTAACTTCTTATGGCACGCGACCCATTTAGTATAGACTGTATTGTGCACGAAAGACCAACAGATATATCGGAAAGAGTACAACACAAGTGTATAGCATGTTTAAAAACCTGATTACGATGGTTTTTTATTGCCCCTTCACAAAAAATGATAAGGCAATTATTAATGAATTAATCTGAGATCGACATCCAAACAATAATTGGACTAAAATAAACAACAAATAAATAAAATCTCATGTTATGGAGACAGCGGTTGGCAGCATATACGGACGGAGTTGAAATACTGATGATAAAAAGTGATTAGTATTGTCCACCACGATTCAAAGGCTTGTGGAACCTCCCTCTGCGAGCTGAAACAAAAGATAAAACAAAATTTAAACCCTAGGTAAAACCAAATTGTTACGACTGTTTTAAATAAGCCAAATGGCAATAAATAGCCAAATCTAATGGTATCGTATTTAACCATTACTTAATTGTACTATTTGGAATTATTTCTGTAGACGCAATCGAAGTTGACTAAGCCACAAAAAATATTACACTAAAGACTGTGAATAGACTCAAGTAGTCATCGTCTCTCATGTGCGGTGCAATTGGTAAAAGCGTCCAACTGTCAAACAGAGGATTGGAGGTAAGAGTCAACCGCGGATTACCCTGATAAATGCGCGCCCCGAGTGTCCGTGCTATAAAATATATTGCGGATTTGAATTTAGCACTATCACTCGAAGTATGATAGTGCTAAATCAGATAAGCAAAGCACATAATTCTAATTTCGCATTTATCAGAGTACTCGCGGAGCGCTTCTTATTCAATAAAATATTCAATCTGTTTGGATTTTATTTCGAATATTATTTTTAAAAGTAACCTCGAAAAAACTCTTATTGCATTTCGAGCTACTTTGGTCAGTTATTTTACATTATTTGCATTATACGTGTAAATGTGTCATAAAGCAATACTCGCACATGTATTATATCAAGTGCCTATAGTAAGAGGTGCTCCCATCTTAATATTACTTTGTATCAGATGATCTGTGGAGATGTTTTAGCACTTGGCCAATCAGCGATAAGTACTTATATCGTAAAAGTATGAACCTGCATGAACTCTACACACGATTCCCAGATAATGCGCCACAGATGATAAGACAGATCATAGCACCTGATAGACTATATGCACCTGATTATATATGATAAAATTAGTATTCACTAAATTGTATTCATTTTACTAGTACCATTTCATATTATAAACCCTATAAGCTGTTATCATATTAGAGATAATTTAGCTATTATATATCATTCCGATCTTCTTCGTTATCTGAACACTTATTGTATTCACCTATACTCCGGTACAAGAGCTAAACTTCATTGATTCTCATTGCGATTCAGAATGTGTGACGCGATTGGTTAACGGTAATTCTATTAATATCCATGATATTGATCTGATATTGATCTTACGAGATAAATAATACAATCGCTCGAAGAATACCATAGCGTCGTGGCGTAGCTAGTAAAGGTGACGCTTTGGCATAAAAAATCCAAGATCGCGCGTTCCATTCCAGCCTGATCCTTAAACATTTTCACCAAAAAATCTCTCAAGTATTGATTTTAAAATGAAAATTCAATCGAATTTAGCTCATATCGTACCGGAGTGTATATGTGTGAATACAATAACAATAGGGGATCGGAATGTGTATGTATAATACCAATTTTCCACCTTTTCTTGTCCGTTACCATTTATTAATTGCCTATATGTCAAGTGAAACAATAATAAAAGTATAACCTAATCGTCAAGGCATACATTCTTAATCGAAATCGCTTTTGGTATTAGTTTTTATTTACAACAGTGTTAAAAATAATGAACTCCGAATTTTAAATATAATAAAAACGTTTTGGATTTTGTCCCGATTAACCCCATTTTATTTTAAAGAAAAACTATTACATCATGAATGTAATCACGGTTCTTTGTGAGATCGCGCGCGAAATCTCGCAAAAGTCTTTTATTAGACTACTCATTTCACGGTCCTAACCGAATGGCCAACAAGAGCCAATAAAATAATTTCATTCTCACCTTGCTCTCGTTCAAATTCAACATCACTAACGTCGGTGTCATCTGGAATGTTCCACTGCCCACGTGAATCTAAGGCGTCAGAATTATCAACACCTCGATCATCACCCTGAAACAGATACAAAATCGTTATTAAAAAGTACAAATGTTCGTAATCGTGCATTATTCAAAATCGCGTCGTGAATGTCAATGTTACCGCATTCCGTTAACTTTTTCAAGACGCGAGCGATATTGAATATAAGCTTAAACAAGGCGGTCGCCGTATGACCAGATTCACTCGCGTACCAGTCGCCAATATACGTAGAAAAGCGCCCCCAGCGGTAT
>JAUCNG010392479.1:0-10806 GCA_032353305.1 Cephalothrix spiralis
TAGGAACTATGTTTGACCCCCAAAGTACACACTTTCTTTTTATGGTATCAACCTGCAATTTTCACAGATTGTAGCTAGGGAATCAACTATCAGAACCCAATTTGGTCCGTTTCGTACTTTTTATGTATAAGATATTAATCCTATCTCGCCTGTATTAAAAAATCGACAGACTAGACACTTTGACCCCCAAAGTACACAGGTTATTCTTTTCAAAAAATAATGCAAATTTTACAGTATGTGGGAAACACCCTTGACAATATTGTGTCATATACGATTTCCCCATATGAGTTGTTTTAATCGCCGAAATGTGCGTACAATTTAGTGGAATTATTGAAATAAGTAATTTTGGGATTGTCTATACGCTTTTGTACAGTATACGAAGAGTAATATATGCATATGTGGTAACATTGGAAAGGTATAGGGACGGGGATACCCAAAGGCTATACTTTAAAGTAAAAAGACGTCACAAAGGCGCCCATAGCGGCGAAAACCCGAATTAAGCTATATCAGGACAGATTAAACGATTGGATATTGATAAAAACTGATGCAAAAAAAAAATCGGGAACAAATTTAAACTAGAAATAGCTTTGTGCCATTTTTTCAAAATTCGATTTTGTGACGTCACATTTGGTTTTGCGGATTTTAGCGAAATGTGTTTTTTGCCGCTAGGGATGCCCTTGTGACGTCATTTGACTTCTCATGTAGCCTTTAGGAATCCCCGTCCCGATACATTTGCAATGGTACCACATATGCCTATATGATTATGACTCTTCGTTTACTGTACAAAAGCAGTGACAATCGCAAAAGTACAATACTCATTTCAATAATTTCACTAAATAGTGATAGTGGATGTCTGGTAATAATTCTTCATTGCATTTAAGCTTTATTTCGAACCTCATTATGAACATTTATGGCCGGATAAGTCTAAAATTTGACTATTCGAACCAGTTACCAGTAGCATTTTAATCTATCTTGTATTATATATAATTCGTTTATTTTTTATATTATACCAAATGCCGTATTACTGTATCTTCTAATATTTTACAGATATTGTATATTTGTGAGGGCAATAAAATGCAGCTATTTTGCGAGGCGCGCATGCGTCGGGTGAAATAACTGCCCCTTATATTGCCCTCAAAATTGTTCAATATCTGTTTTATCGACACAATATAACAGGTTTATGGCTCTATCCTAGAATTAAATCTATACTTAATTGTTTTCTGCCAAGTGAATATAGTCAGAGGTGCTCTCTTCTAGTAATAGATCGTTCATCAGACGAATGCTGACGTCTCTACATAGCATTATTACACTCGATTCGGTTCACTTTTTGTCGTCCTTCTTAAATGATTTCGAATTGCACGCTATATACCCCGTTGAATTAGCCCTGTGCATTCGAATCACGTGGTAGATGACGTCATTATTATGCAGCGAGTGCTCAGTTTATGACACATTGTAATAATAAATATTATCCGATCAGTGATGAGTACTTAGACAAAAA
Source organism: Cephalothrix spiralis (assembly GCA_032353305.1). NCBI lineage: Eukaryota > Metazoa > Nemertea > Palaeonemertea > Archinemertea > Cephalotrichidae > Cephalothrix > Cephalothrix spiralis. The sequence continues at coordinate 1,499 of JAUCNG010392479.1, forward strand.
CTGCAGTGTAAGGTTATGTTATCTAAATCGACATATGGTAAAGCGTCAGCGATCATCTAATATGATCTATTACTAAGTGCAGAGCACCTCTGACTATAGGCACTTGTTTTCTGTCCTTATTGATCCTTATTCACTGCACCTTTAATTTATTTCTCTTTTTTCAGGGATTTTTTGTCTCCTTGTTATTCTGTTTCTTCAATGGTGAAGTAAGAGCAGAAATGAGAAAGCGCTGGCAGAGAAGAACAGTTCGCTGGGCAAACCGTAGCTCGCGTGGTGGCTCTAGCCGGTTCACAACTGTTACATCGTACGTACCACGTGGGCGTGGTCATTCAATAAATTCATCTGTGGTTGAAAAAACTGAATGTGTATCATTCTATAATGGTAATCAAATGATTCCTTTAAACACTGTTAATTCAATACCACCAAATAAAGTTGCGGTAGCCGAAGATTCAAAGGAGACGCATAAGTTGATGATAGCAAGTTCAGATTATGATAATAAGAGCCCAGATGCGCAGTTGTAGGTATATGTAAGTAGTAGGAGAGGGATCGAATAGCATAGATACCCAACGTCATATAGTAGCTGCATTTACCCTTTTTACGCCGGAAGGGACCCACGTTACATTTTTTACGCCGGAATTAGTTTTCTGAAATACGCCGGTCCAATTCCCTACACGCAGATACCTCACACGATACTCTTACCAGCTCAGCTCCATATCAGCCCTAATTACATTTTTAACCACGCTGCAGTGGCCCCAGTTACTCTTTTTAACCCCGAGATCATCAAATTCATGTTCCTCGTGTCATTCTCATCACAGTGATATACGGTGGCCCTATAAAAGCTCCCCATCAACTGGAAGTGGCACCATATCGACACCATATCTTTAATACTTGCTATTCGATCCCTCTCCTACTACTCATATAGTCTCAAAAGATAGGACAAGCGATATTACCCTTCAAAAGCCTCCTATTATGTTCCATGCAGCTCTTTGCTGATGGAAGTTCAGTTGAATTTAAGTAGCACACCTGCAAAAGGATAATGCTTGACACCACTAAAAGTAAAAGCTAAACATATACAGTGTGTCTCAATGAAATGTAATATAGTTAGATGACGTCATATAATAGTTAAAAATATCCTCAGGCAACAAAAGTACAAAAACACCAATTTTTAACAAAAGCTTTCGGTCTTGCGACCTTCTTCAGTTGTGACTTAAATATAAATTGTTCCTTTGGTGTACAAAAAGTCTGGTCGGGGTGTACCCTTACCCTTATCTTAGATCGACTGAGACAACACTTTCAGCGGCGGGGGTACTGGAGGGTGATGATTCGCCGAGGTTTTGTTATCTATTCGCAAAATCTACGATTTTCAAATCAATAGTGCTAGCTTGACTCCCCATAGCGATAGTAAAGACCCGTATAGCTTTTATATTATAAGAGGTGTATACACACATGTAGGTTTCGCTCTGATTTATCAAAAAATCCTGGTTAGAACCGGATCTATAACCGACTATAAGCAGAACCTCGGCGCATCATGTGTATACCTGATACGGACCTTCGTATGAACCAAATCTGGTTTCTCGGGATGCTCATTAGGAGATATTTTTTGCAATTATCAAAATTTTTAGAACTGAGCCTGTCTCAATATGGCGTCATTGATTGTTATAAATTTTCGATCGTGACACGCTGTAGATCTCTGCATACTAGCCTACTAAATAAAAATTATGTAAAAACCATGAAATTTCATCAGGATAGAGCTGGGTCAGAGAAAGGTTTCTGTAAGGGTTATAATACGCTTCTTGAATATGCTACATAATTCTTTATTGCATTTAACATTTATTTCAAACCTGGTCGAGTTCGACCAAAAACATAGTGTAACAAGTCTAGCAATAGTGAATTTCCTTAAATCTCGATCGGAAATGGCTGGTTTTAAGTCATATATTTGTAATATGGACATATAGAAAAAATATCCTAATTAAAACAAACGTGGAACAGAGACTTTAGTTCATACTTAAACCGAAAAAGTCAACAATATATTTTTGTAATTTAAGCCATTATTTTAGTACTTAGCAAACAAGACGTATACAATTATACATGTAGCCTAAGTATCTGTACTGAGGGTCTAGAGGGGGTCCCGTTTACGGTTTACGGACTTATTGTCAGCAATTTTACGTTTACGAACGCAATACGGAATTTAGGTAGTATTTTACCTCTAGTTTTGAGAGCCATTTTCGATCCGAAGAGCACGATGCTTTACAAAAATCATAAAAAACATGTTTATCGCAGTTTTCGTAGATCTATAACAATGAACTAATTTACGTTTTACGCCATGATATATTACTATTCACTATTACATAAAAATATATAGATTATGGTTTACGATTATTAAATTTCACCTAAATAGCTTTTTACGCTTTACGATTACGGGATTTTAGTCGATTTACGGTTAATGTTTACAACTAATTGTGTTTTACGATTACGTCTCTTGATATACCTCGTTTTACGACCGTTTTTTATCGCCTTTTTACGTTTATGGAGTCGATTTCAGGACGATTTACGGTTTACGAAAAATCCTTTCAGACCCTCTGTACAATAGTACTAAAAAGTCCGGAAAATGTGTAATTATTTTATATTGCTTTTAGGGACACGGTAAAATATATTATGAATAACATTTAGGATTACTACAGTTGCTTCAGACACTTAGATCATATTGAATTTACAATAAGTATAGGGCTTTGTAAATTGGAACCTATTGCAGCTTTCTATATGTACATTGTACATGTATTATTTATTATTGTATGATATATTTTTATTGCAAATAACATGCAAATATTAGTTCATATGAATGAGATCTGATATTTATTTTTATTCTCTTTAATTATACTGTCATAACATAAGAGACACCTTATTATGTCTTTATATAATATTGCTTATTTTTTAAATCTTTTGTTGTTATTATGTTGTTGTTTTATTTATCATTGTTGAATAAGTGTTTATGTAAAAATGAATAAAATAAATATATATTGATAACATTCGTCTTGGTAATAGTGTAGTAAAATTTGTTTCCATTAAAAATGCCATCTGTAAAATTTAGCGGGAAAAGGTGGAACTAATTTTTTATACTCGTCACCAAACATTGCGTCATCTGCTAAATGCGGCGGGTAAATTGGGAACTACATTAGTTCAAAAAAAGTCTGCTACACTTTTTAGGTGTCGCTGTAAGTGACTATTGCGCAATCTTCCAAATGGTGCGGGTAAATGTGGAACTAGTTTAATTAAAACTTTGTCAAGTAAATTTTCAACATGATGTGGGAAAAATGGGAACTAGGCCTACATTAATTAGAATTATATAGACGCTATCATTTATATCGAGCCATAAGCAAATCCTGTAACCTCTGTACACCCTAATGAGGATATATGAGTAAATAAATTTCTGAATTTCTGAATTTCATAAGCAATATGATTCGGGAAAATATGGAGCTTTCGTCCGGTATATGCGCTGTCATATATTATTTACTGTGACATCTAAAATGATGCTGTTATCAACAGCGTTCTGATTAAAGTTCAACGTAAACAATAACATTAGAACAATAGATTCCAGATCGATTATCAAATAAGTCCTTATCAACTCTACTGGTCAAAGAGTTAATTTTAAGTTACATCTATTGGATACACTAATTACCAACATAAAGCAAATAACTATAATATATAAGGTGAGGTATATATAAGGTATATTGATGATTTAATATTTTTATATAATTTCATTTAATAATTTAATTTACTTTTCAAATAAGATTTGAAAAAAGAAACATAATTCATTGACAATTAGAGCTACATTTTAGATATAAATACAGTTTGTAGATGTAGAGGATTTCCACTTCAAAGCTCAATGAATTATGTAAAATAAAATTCAAAGGGACTCAAGGACTGACTGAGTACAGGCCAATTCTTCAGGTTATAAAAAACATTAATAACAGTTTTACGCATTACCCCTATCTAGAAATGGTATTACATATAACATAAATTATATAATGTGAACAAAATATGACTAGTAAATAAAAAGACACAAAGTATATTGTCAATATATTGACGTCAAATTCGTATATGTCGGAGAACTTTGTGATTATTCATTGAATTATTCTTTTATCTACATTTTTTGTATACGAACAAAGAATAATACATAAGATCACATAATGCTATTTAAAAAAATTATCTTACACGCTATAAAAACCTTATCTTACACGCATGCATGCGTCTCAACATGTTATCATTTTTAAATTGATGAGACTCTGTTAACACGGGAACATTTAGAAAAAAAGTGCGGGAACTCGGGAACATAGCATTACCGATTTCAGGAACAGGGAACATCATATTTGAAGGGAACAAACGGATGAAAAGCCTAATCATTTCGTAAATAATGGTCTCTGACACTAAAATGTGACTTGAAAATGTCTAATATGACGTTTGTGAGGAATTATAGGGAAAGTTTTTCCTATAATGTCTGACCAACACGAGTCATATTAGACATTTTCAAGTTACAAATGGGCCTACGATGTGCTATATAGCTTCAAATTTACTTTCAAACAATATTTGAGTGTCAGTGACCATTATTTACGAAATCGGGAACATTTTGGTAAAAATGACGGGAACACGGGGACATAGGTAAAAAAGTACAGGAACAGGGGAACATGGGACCCCCATAGTCTCATTCATAGGCGTGACAAATTCGTCCAATCAAGTAACAAATCTCTTTAAGAATCTTTAAGTAATAGCAGTTCATTTTCACTCATTTCCATGATGTAGGCGACAAATTGCTAAAAAAGCAAGAACCACAGACTCAGGCACACAATCATATATTAGCCTGTTGTTGATTTCCAACTCGATTTGGAGCATTCCCTAAGCCGAAACAAAATGGAGTTGATTAATATTGCAAATGTTTTTTTACTGTATAGTTACTCGGCTTAAGTTTAGCAACACCTTTATATAATAGTTATTAAATCGGGCAAAACAGAAAAGGTATATTAGAGCCAGATTAGTTTGAGTATCAACTATATAGTTGATAATAGAGGTCACCTATAGTAAGGTTAAGATTTTGATCCATACTATAAAAATATAAATTTTATTAATTAAATAAAAACCTATTTTTTGTTGTTATTTCTAGCTTTATTTTTTTGTATCATTTTTATTCATATAATGTTTTTTTTGTATTCCAACTTATTAAAGAAAAGTTTGGGTTCTCATGTCGCAGGTGTTCGAATCCTGACAGGGGAAAATATGAAATTTAGTGTAACTTCTTTCTGTCTCGATGAGATTAGTGACCGAGTTTCATAAGGCCATAATTGTAGGATTTATATATCAAACAGAGCTAGAGGCATTGTTTATTTATTGATTTATGTGTAATATTATTATACCACGGTCAGTAATTTTTGTATTTAATCGATTGAAAATAAGTGAAAAAGAGATTTGGCCGTGGTATAAAAAGTATTGCACTCGTTTTCGTGAGATAGAAATGTTATTCAACTCGGGGCTGCGCCACTCGTGGAATGGCTCATTTGTGTCTCACTTGAAACGCGTGCAATAGCCATAATTACATGCTGTAAAAATATTTTCACGATGAAGTCCAAATTTGAGTTCTCTACTTCAATATGAATCCGGCTCTTGTATTTTATATATGATTTATTAACTCCCGCTAAATTTGGTTATTTTAGTTCATGCTTAAATAATTTGATATAAAGCAAAATCGTAATACAAATGAACAGCAGATTCAGAGTGAGTATTGCAAAAAGTGTAAAGGTCGTATGTAGAGATCTTGAAAAGAAGGCGATTTGTAGCCAAATCCGGTTTAAAATTTAGAAAAGATCATAAAATATTGCCCCATTGTCGGATAACGAGTAATTTAACATACTTTTTATCCTCTTTTCCCGCTTCCCGCTTCCGCTTAATCATTTTTCCAGCTTTGTGCTACCGTTAACCTTTTTTTAATTTCCCCGTTCTCGTTAAGCGATTTTAGCCGTTTTCCCGCTTCCCGCTATACCCCCTTTAGACCCTCCTTAAACTGGAATAACCATTATCACTAAGAAAAAAAGTTCCGTGTATATATAAATGACTATAGGCCTACGAAATCTACATTTTGAGATTTTAATTTAATTTTATAAGAGACGTTTTATCTGTTCTCTAAGAGACATCATCCGATTGGAGAAGAGACGAAATGTCGGAATAATTAAGTTAAAATCTCAAAATTCTAAACTTTAGTTAGTGTGGATTTCGTACAGTTATGCCTAACCATGTAAAAAATTAAACAGCTCGGATAAGAAAACAAGGTTTAGTCAGGACGTACACGTTATCGAACAATAAGATCACGAATCCTACATATCTACATGCATGAGCCCAGACGTGTGTGCCGTCGCGCCCGCAACCGCCAAACAAAATAACCCGGCAGGCCGCGGCCGCCGACGCCGTGGTATTCATTTATCGGGGCGCCGCCAAGAGTTTTGTCTAATATACATTTTTAAACGATTTTAAACGATAGAGGTTTGACTTTAAAGGATAAATCCTTGATCTTTAAATATTACAAATTTTACATTAAACTGTACTGTAATGATATTATGTTTAAATTTTTAAATCAAATTTCAAATATATTTCAAGTTCATAATTGATTTTGAATATTGACAGTAAATCTTCAAAAACTATGATGTTTTGCAAAAACGTTACGAATCACGGAACTTTTTAAGGCCAAATCACGAATCACGGGCACAAATTGGACATCACGTTAAAATTTGGTTTTAACCCGATTTTCACGATAAAGAATTATATCGAAATCACAATAATCGTGTGATATATTTTAAGCAAATTTTTTCGGAAGAAATACTGCATGAATTTCATTGAACACAGGATCAATTTCAATCAGTAAAAACCGGTTCATAATTTATTCATATACGTTCGTTAGGAAAAATACATTAGGAAATTGTCTCATTTTACATTTTTGCTTTTTGTGCCCAGTGGCGCATCAGAAGTATTTTTCCTTAAATCTTATCATAAAAACAAAACTGTAGGCCGAAAACCAAACTTGTATTACTATTATTTATATTTTTAGAATTAAAAACTCATAACTTGACATTTTTTTAAAACTTAAAATGTAAAATTTTGGGTTTTAGAAGCGAGTGATATACTATTATTTAAAGCCTAGATTGTAATTGCAATGATGATAAACCTGTACATTTTCAGAAAGCTTATGGGTAGAAGTTTTAAATGATGGGTTATTAATATATTAAATTCGGTTGCTATGGCAACAAAACGGACATAATTTTTACTGTTTTATGAATTTTCGTTTTCTTTTTAAGATGTTAAGATCAGGAAAATGTGCAGAATTATATATAGACTGCATTGGAACATGCATGTTCTACGTAGATGGAGTATTCATGTTAAGACCTATGGGTGGCCAAAGATAACAAGACATACCTTTTTTGACAAAATTCAATGTTGGCAATTGATACATGTACAAAAAATGAATTTCTTAAGAACGCAGATGTTAAGATCTAAATGTTGTCCAAAAACACCAAAAATGGTCTCAAAATCTTCGTCTAACTCTAAGCAATCAAATAAGATATGTTCTGTGCGTATATGTATATTAGGTACCATTAACTCCCATATACTAATAATTGGGTTGAAAATTCCGCAATTCGGCATTTTAATACACTTAATGAGACACATGTTTCCTAATGTGGGCATAAGTTGAGGACGCTGAACATACGTTGGCCATGCGATTTGATAAGTTATATATAAGTTAGTGTTCAGTTACTAATAATACGTTCAATACGTTATACAGATACGCCCATCATGTTGTAGAATTTTCGACGCTTTTTTGAACGTATGCCGGTTTTTTTTTATCTAGGCATACGTTTCCCTAAAACATCGTCGTGTGACAGGGCCATAAGGAAAGCATAGGAAAAGTACACAGCACCATACCGACATGATATACATGTCGCTACATAAATAATAGCATAATCAGGCATGATAATACAAATTGAGAATGAATGAAGGCGAGCGCAATAGGCGAAATTATAAAAAAAATATACGATATATTTTAGACATACCAAGTTCGTCATCTCGTCCTGGATAAAGCACCATCTTTCAAAACCTCGTCGTCCCTCGTCGGCTCGAACTCATAAAACTCTCGTCCTGTCTCGAAAAATGTCCATTTTAGGGTCTCGTCGCGTTCGTCGCCATTCGTCGCGAAATGTGAACCGGGCCTCTTAATTATATGTGGCCTATAGACTGTGGAGGAACTGTGAAATACATGTCAAGTTCAATAGTTTCAGGCTCCAAGCTATAATGTCTAGTGAAACATTCATGTCGATTACTAGCTTGGAAAAGGTGAGGTAAAAAAACTTGAAATTTATAGACATTATTATAGACATTATTGCTTGAGGCCCCACCCCCTTGCTTGGAGGATGCAGCTGACACCTATGCGTTACACCACTGAAGCCAGGGAATTGAAAAGTATACTATATGAAACCTATTTTTCTTAGTTTTTCTCCTATGTATATACAATGTTTTGTAATAAATATTCCCCACTGTTAATTATTGTGGCGCAATATATAGCTTGTATAAGTGTCATATTGAATGTTCGTTACGCGCATGACTCGATCCAACATAGAAACTTATATTGCAATCATGTAGCGTCAATTGCGTTCTTTCGCCTTTACAATAGCTCTTTATGAAAAAACTGGAAATAAATTTCCATGAATTTATACATCATAACATTAATGACAATTTATATAACCGGAACGTATCCGTAGCTCACTGCAATATTAGTTGAATTTAGTTAAATCTCTGATTAAAAAGGTAAGTTTTTATTTAACTAAATAAAGAAAAATAGAATATAAATTAGTAGTCGGTCATAATGGTTATATTCATTATAGGTATTTTGGCTCTTTCGGAATTTTAAAATTTTCTTTACTTTCTGGAATTTCGGAAATTCTTAAGACTTAAAATACATTTTTGAATCGTTGAGGATATTTTGACAAATTTTTATGTCAAATTTAAAATCGGAATTTAGAATTTTTCCGAATTTTTGTGGTCTTTAGGGGATTTGGTATTTCCTTTTTAGAAAATTGAGTTTTTTGGGATTCGGGATTTTTGTATAGGAAGTTCTGGAATGACATCCTAGAGAACTTTTTACCACTCGGTAATTATGTCTTACGGGATCAATTTAAGTTAACTTTACAACAGTTAAGTTAATATTATGATAAATCCACACTAAAAGTTTAAATTAAAAATTGAACATTATTTATTAGACACTGACGTTTCGGACC
>JAUCNG010392590.1:0-10806 GCA_032353305.1 Cephalothrix spiralis
GACACCGACTGGGGTGGGGTGGGTGTTTTCGAAGGTAGAAAAAAGTTAGAGTACGTACTCTAATTTGGTGGGTGTCCAGAAAAATATAGGAGTACGTTCTCTAGTTTGTGTGCGATGGAAAATTTTTAAAAAATTTTCCTAAAAACTGCGCTGCAATAAATTATTTCAAAAAATTTCAACTGCGTGCAAAAAATTTGGTGGGTGCCTGGCAAAAACTTAGAATACGTACTCTAGTTTGGTGGGTGTCTGGCAAAATATCCAAAAAAAATAGAGAACGTACTCGCATTCGGTGGGTATCCGACAAAAAATCTCCAAAAATTAGATTACATACTCTAATTTGGTGAGTGTCTTGCAAAAAATCCCCAAAAAATTAGCATACGTACTCTAATTTTAGGGGTTGTGGGGTAATTTTGAAAAAATTTCTAAAATGAAGTTGTAGTACGTCGGTGTCTGAAGTTGGAGTACAACCCTCCCCCCTCCGTGGAGAGTTACGCCGTAAACCCGACGTTAAATACGTAGAGTGGGATGTATTTCCGCAAGAGAAGCCTTCTCCCTTCGGGGTAAACACGCTCTTAGTATTATAGAAAATTGGATCTGACGACGCGAAGGGAGCACTAGATTTTAGATGCCAGCGAAAGCGTGACTGGGCGAGATAGGTCTCCAGAGTACCGGTACTGATTTTTTTTTAATTAAATATTTTCTCAATTTATTTTTCAGTGATACCAGTATTAATTGACAGAACTGGAGACAGCAAGGACCAGGTATAAAAACACCACTTGTCAGGATATTTATTTCTTAGATTATTTAGTTATAAAGCTTTCTTTAAACTTAGTAAAACTTGTTCTCTCTATGGAACTGTGAACTTTAAATAAAGTTATCGTACAGGCCAAATTACTCATTGATAAATAGACTCAGACATTTTAAAAAGTTAGTCATTATTCAAATTTTAATGAACTTTTTAAGTTTTTGCCCACAGTGTGTCCCAAAAAAGTATAACGGTTAGATAACCTTATATTGGATATTTTGATGATTGCAAACGAATACGCCTGAATGAGTACAATCGTCTCTCTCCAATAAAATAGATTTTATGTAGATCGGTTCATAACTAAGCTTAGGGATCTAAAATAATTCTCTGGAAAACCTCCTGGTTTCATTTCACAAAAATCAAGAGGGTGAAATTTCTCATCACTCTAAAATTGTGCTTTAAAATGTAAATTTAGGTGTATTTCAATTTTCATCGATAATAGTGAATCGAATAATATAAGCAAGTTGTAAAAATCGATAAAGCAAAACATATTCATGATCCAGTGATCCGGGGTATTCCGTTTCTTTCATACTGGGATTTACAGCCTAGAAATTGAACTCTTTGGTCTTTTGGGAAAATTGATGTAGCTCACTTGGTGTTGAACAGCTTTGCACCAAAAATTTTTTATTTGAAAGAAAAGACCATGATCTCTCGCAGGAGTAATATGGACAAATCATTATTAAGTAACAATATGACGTCATTAAACTGTATCATTGATATCTGTTGGTGATTCGTGCGATACAAGCAATAATTCATGGGTCTCGAGCCATAAAAAGTTACTGACACTCGTAATTTGCAATATTGCCCTCGTCTGCGAATCGGGCAATATAGAAAATAATCGTTGCGGAACCGTTTTCATGGCTCTGGTCCCATGAATGAAGTATCTCTTGTACATTTTATAAAGACACACTGTATTTTGGCTACCTTTACGTTTTCTTACAATAAGAAGGATAATGCTAATTTTGCTATGTCTATCAATTTCCTTTCAAGGTTTTTTAAGAAAATAAGGAAGAAATTTTGACTGACAACGTCTATTTCAATTTATCTTGAAATGAACTTTTAATTGTTAAATTTTTGAGAGTTACTCTATCCTCAATTGATTATTTATTTTAATCAAATTTTCTTCCATAAATAATCTTTTTCAATTACCGTTTCAGATTCGCGAAGCTGCTATTGAAATTTTAAAAAATATCATGGACGTTTCAACTCCACAGGTACGTTGCTTCTTTTTAATTAAATTCTATAAGGACCAACACTTGATGTTAACCTACAATTATATCTGCAAAATATGCTCTGGAATTTGGTGTGGGGGGTCGGTTAAGAGCTCTGACAACTGAACTGTGAGGCATTAGAGTGAATAAAAGTCGAAAGCTATGTCAAAAATCCAACTGAAAGTTAAAAATTAAAAGTTTAAAACTTTTAAAAGATGATATGAAACTTTTGGTGTTCAATGTTAAAACCCCAGTTTTCGCCCCCCCCCCCCAGCTGAAAAGTTCGGGCGTAAACCAACTCATCAAATGTTTAAAAAGGGTCTACCTGAATTTGGTACCTCATGGCCCTTTACTTTTTGAAGGGCCCCAAAGATCAGAAGTGATGATTAATTATGGTCTTAAATAACGGGTGGTTGGCTAAAAATGTAAAAATGCTACTTTCCCACCCTTTTCCATGATTTTTCAACTATTTCCAGTTGTTTTTGTACTCAAAATCATGTTTAAAGCATAAATAACACTAAAAAACAACATAATGGACCAAAGTAGCAAAAATTGGGTGGATAGTCAAAATTCGTAGAACAAATATGCGCACACTGGAAAATTTTAGCCACAGAAAAAGTGCCAAAAATAGTCAAATATTTGCAAAATGGGAAAAAAAATTGCAAACAGGGGTGGTGGTACCAAAAGTAGTGGAAAAATGGCAAAGTCCAAATTTAGGAGGTGGGTGGGCACCTTAACCCATTTTGCAATTTTTTCAATGGCCCCTCCTTAAAGATGCTATTTTCGATGGGGGAGGGGCAATATATTTTGTCCCTCAAAAATATATATTTATTGGCCCCAGGGGCTCAGAATTTTTCCTAGATTTTCGCGGGGACGCGAGTTGTAAAAAAGGCATCTGAACATTGAATATCAAACGTTCGATTAAACCTGAGAACATTAAATTAAATTATGACTATGTCGAAAGCAGTATTATGACCTGATGAACCCAACGGGACTTGGCCTAGTCATTATTGTTTAATTTCTTCACAATATATTTACATTTCGTTTCAAAATCATACTTAAAACTCTTATAGCAACCTTATATAGAAAATGTGTACTTCTTAAGTAAATGATATTCTACTTAATATAGATTCTCTAACAGGTTTTGTCTAGAAGTCAGAACTTATCTACCGCTATGTAAAAATCACAAGTGGGTTTGAAATTTCCTATTTTACGTAATTCGTACAAAATCATGCGGTTACTTCACAGACATTCTACAATGTTCTAAAAGTCACAATTAAATGTTATAGGCAAAAATATACCTCCTATCTCCCAATATCTTATCGTAAACAACTTCTGATCTCGTCAAAAATATTTTGACAGATAGACTAAAAAGGCTTTGTACGTCTTGACAAAATACAATGACTGATAATTTTTTATAAAGAACTTTTTTAATATCAATATTTTTCTCATATCAATACAGTACATGTTACCTTTTAAAAAGTCTGTTAATAAAAAGTTCATAACAATTTGTTTTGCCTATTTGGATCGATTGATAAATTTGTATAAAGATTTCTTTAGTCATGAAAATAAATGAAAAATTAGTTTTTCCTAAATATTGATCCTGATTAATCACATAGAAGTAGGACATTTTATATATTTTCATTATAGGTATAGACATAGACAAATGGTATAGACATAAAGGCCTGGATTTTGTTGAATGTGCCACGATTGTCCATAATTAAGCCCTCCCCAAGTCCTACTTTTAAGATACCTCGGTATCTGTACTAATTTTTTTGTTGGCGACCTTCTTTTTTCAAAGTTAGACCAAAGATTATTTTTTCTGTCTTATGACTAAAGTGAAAAATTTCGAAAATTTGATACCACATTATATGGAGAAAATTATTTTGATTATAACCTCTGATACATTTTTTACAGTATATACGCTGAAAAGACCATCTGAGGACCAGCCCTCGTACCAGGGGCTCTGATTGATATAGTAACTGAAACAATGGGGACGAGGGCCGGTCCTCAGACGGTCGCCGCAATAAATACGGTCCTCAGCTGGGCTTTGGGTCCTCAAGATGAATTCTGTTGCAATAAATACGGTCCCCAGATGAGCTTTTGTGTCCTTTGACGGTCGGTCCTCAGCCAGACTTGACAGCTGGTTAATAAATTCACGAAAAGTGGTCAAGTTTTTATCACTGATGCTTTCAGTTGAAACGCTCGTCTATTTTGAAATACTATTTTTCCACCTCACTCCGCTCGTCTCCTTTGAAATGATTAAATTAAATATTCTATTCCAGGATGAGAACAGCGCTGGGGTAAATTTATTTGCAATCTCACAAAACACGATATAATAGAGACTAATGCATAATGCCTTATCTAACAAAACCTAAATCTGTGCTTCACTTATTACGTGCTATGTAAGGATAATAAAAGTCAGGCATAAAATTCGAATCCATCAAATGTCAAATGAAATTGACATTTATATCTATGACATGATTATTTGACTGTGTCAGAGTTTGTAAACATTATAGCATATACGATACATGTATGTTCAGTCCACAATTCAGTTATACTGTATTATGAAAAAGCACATAATAAATTTAATTATATTTCATAGATAATAAACAAAAACGTAACAAAATTTTGAAGATCTAAAAATTGAGAATTATTAATATCTTCGTTTTATAGTGTTAAAAACACAATAAAACTTGTTTTATGAATGAGGTAGAAATTCCTCATTGTAACCAAACCACCAAAGAATTTAGATAATTTGATGAGGTAGATTTTGAAAATTAAAAAAGTATCTAATCTTCGTTTTACATTGTTTCAAGGTAAACAATAAAACTTGGTTAATATTTTAAGTTTTGAAAAACAAAATACGTCAGTTCATAAATTATTTTGAATTGAACATCAGCCTTTAAGGTTGTGCAAGTTTAGTTTTAAAATCATAATACAAAAAATAATTTCTATCAAAATTTAGTTGATTTTCTCAACTCTGAGTGGGCCCTTTACATGTGGTTTACCAACTATGGAAAAAATGTACATGTACTCCTACGCCTAGAGGATGCCCAAACTCAAATTTTTCATCACCCATAAATTTCTTGATGTCTAAAATGTTTTTTTTTTACAAAAGGCCCATGTGTATGTACATTTGTTTCACGACTCCCCTGATTGAGGTAGTGTTTATTATGACCGAGATCTCTGTCATGATAACCAAAATGTAGATTTATTATGACCATTTCTGTCATAATAACTAGAGCCCCTGATAAAGTGAGATAAAAATTGACTGAAATACATGTATCTGAGACTTCTGTTCCAAATTATTAATGAAGAAGTAAGTTTAATAATCTGAGATAACGTTTGAAATAATTAATTAAAACCTTAACTAAATAATAATCTGTTTTGTTAACTTCTTTAAATTAAGCAATTTCAATGAATATTTGAACGTTTGAAATGCGAAAATAAAAAAGGATGGTCTGGAATGCAACTACCAAATAATCTGCACTTTTACCTCCTTTATACTGGTACCTATTTACCAATATTGCAAGTACTTGTAGTTCGGGATGACCCAATGTTTAGAAAACCTGAAAATGTCATGGAATTCCTAAATTGACCTGGAAATGTTATGGCAATTTTTGAATAAAATGTCGTCCAAGCAAAATTATTTGTCTCGACTATTATTTGGGCACTTGTGAAAATGTCGCGACTGACTGTCTTCCCAGACTTTTTCAAGATGCGACTGGAAATTTGCTGGAATTGTCACAAAATTTTGTTTTCAGTAAGATGTGTGGTCACGTCACCTATTAATAACTAGAGAATAAAAACTCTTTCTGCTATGATACTTGAATGAACTAACATCTCATAGCTTTTTTCTATAGGCTGCAACATTATAACACTAGTGTCTATTTTAAAACATAAATCTAAGGCGAACAAATTGTTTTTTTATGCAAAACAATTGAATAGAAAATAACAGGTGTCCTCTGTCTAAAACAGAGATAATCAATAATGAAATGAAATCAATTGACGAGGATAAAACCTGTTACAAAATTGAGATTTACATGATAAATATTAGATTATAATGTTTTGTTTTGTTAACGGTGAACGATAGGTTCTATGTGTTAAGTTTTCGATACATGTCCAATAACGACAGTTTAATCGATTGCTTTGACGATTCGATAATTTTGTTATTGTCAAATCGACAAGTCGACATTTTTAATTGACAAATTTGATTTTCAAAATCGTCAATTTAAATGTCATCAATGCAAAATTAAAAATTGACAAAATTTAAAATCTCAACTGTTTTATTTAATTTGTAAACTGTCATTGCATAGACCAGAAGCGCATAAACATAACTCAAGTTTGATGTATGTTCTAGGTATTTCAAGACCTCTAGAGGCTATACTATAAGCATTTATATGCATGAACCCTTTCAGTATCATTACATTTTATGTTTCGTCAATGATTTGAACTTAAGGTTTCTGATAATCCTTGGATAATCAAAGATTCAATGGCGAAAATAGCCATAAATGTTGAAGAAAATTTAGAATGTAATGCATAGCCTGAACAAAATTCTTGTTCCCACTACTTTCCTACATCCCCATCTTGATGCTCTTTCCTTCTAGGCATGATCAGGCACTTATCATCAATATGTCAAAAAATATTTATATATCATAAAAATAAAAATTTATTTTTTTACTTTTCAGTATGTTGTAGAGAGAATGACTTCAGCTTTTGGACACAAGCTATGGAAAGTAAGGGAATCGGTGCTGCTATGTATAAAGGCTGCATTAGAGAAGTACGTATATAATCAGTATAACAGTTCAGGATGAACCTTGAAAGTCAGGGAATTGAAAATTGGTCAGGGAAAGTCAGGAAAATCATCTTTGTGGTCAGGGAAAATTTTCGGAAATACCAAAAAAAATGTCGTGTCTTATACTTAATTATAATTTTCGGCGCCTTCGGCGCAGCTCAGCTTTATTACATTGGTTTGTAAGATTTATATTAAGTTGAGAAAATGATCCTGGTTAATCTGTAGACACCCTGGTGTTCCTTGTGTTTGGAACAGGGTTTTCAACGACACTGGTATCGGTATCACCGATTCTAAGTCCTACAGTATCTGCCCACCCTTACCAATAATAAATTCTAAATTCTATTTAAAAAATTTATTGGTATGTTATTTTATATAATTTTTCAATAATTTTTTTTAAATAGTACTTGGTCGCTGTTATTTTAAGACCAAATGAAACCATAATCTTAGGTACTTGACGAATCCGAAGATCGGTCCATAAGCTTTCTATGTTTACGTCCCGGGCGCATCATGGTTATACTAGGTCTTAATATAAAAATGCCGTCCTTGCTCAATGTATGACCCTTTCAAATTGTATGCTGTTCAATCAGGTTCCATCATGTCCAAATGGCACATGGTCAAATTGGATTAATTTGAATATTTGGTCTGTACATTTTAATTAATGTAATAACCTGGCATAGAGATCAACGTTGAACCAGCGCGCAGCGGCCACTGTGTCAAACTGCAGTAAGGAGGTGTTGAACGGGGTAGGGTGTTTCTCGACCGACTTAGAGATCGACTTTTGATCCCGCTGGAATGCTGGATGATCGTCAGGCGCTATTATTTGGCCTGACCATGCCATTCAATCTAGGCATGGTCCAGCGGCCCTATAAACACTCTGTTACATGGATACTTCCCATTCCCGCTTCACCACATCCTTACTCGCACAGCATAGTTCAGTGCCAGATTTTCATTCCTGGAAGTCTGTCCCTGAATTGGAGCAGCCTCTGTCGGTGCGTCAGACCTGGCCTAGGCCCAATTCTTCATGCTGGTCATGAAACACAATTCTGCGGACCCCCAAAGAATTAAAATTTTATAATATAAATTAAATGATTTTTCAGAATTTAAACGTCATTTCAGTCGTACGAATTGTGATTCATACTGAAAAAGCACTAATTTTGAATTATCTCCCCTTAGTATATTTGAAGAGTGCTTTACAGCCATATCAGGCCATGGTCATCACAATTTGTACTGCAATGCAGGGGTTATGTTTAAGTTAGAGAAATATAAGAAATTATTAGTTGAAGAGGTTGATAAACAAGTTGATATTCATCATAAAGCCAATATACATGTACATCATTTATACCAACTGTGTATATGACCAGAAAGTTACAATCGGTATCGGAATCGCCGGTACTTCGCTAGTTTCAGTATCGTCAAAAGCTAATGACTTTTGGTATCGTTCATGTCATGTCCCTTTGCAAACCCTGGTTGGGAAAAATGTTTTAGCAAGAACTCTTCAAGGTACAGAACCCCTCTCCGACCCTACCAATAATATGTTACTAGCTCTTACTACATTGATTGATATTTTTTAAAGCTATTAATTAACATGTCAATAATGTTTAATTACATATTATTGCCTGAAAATTATGCCTGTACCCGCAATTAAGAAGTTAAACAATTTATTCTGGCCTCCTTAATTTCTCTTGATAGTGTTTTGGAAGTTATTATGTGTGTTTACAGTATATATATATGTTTACATAACACATTTGTTGGTCTATACTTGTGGTACTAAAGGTGATCGATTTGTATTATACAAATTTACAAAATGCAGAGATGCATTTTCTATTGTTTATGGATTACTTTAGGAAACTAGAATGTAAATACTGTTTCCGGTGCCTTGAAATTGATTATTCTGTGCATCATCTCCAATATTAGGGCTTGTTGTGGAATTTATTTTGATTTTTTCGGATAGGATAAATTATGCACCTTTCGGATACATTTGGCGATCCTTTAAGATTAATTTGTTAATAAACCTAATTCAGGGTGACCACTAAAACCTGGAAAACAGGGAAAAGTCAGGGAAATGAATATTGGTTAAAAAAAGTCAGGGAAAAGTCAGGAAATTTTCAAATTTTGATGAAGGTCGTGGAAAGCCAGGGAAAGATATTTATACACTGGTTTATGGAACTATTGGTGACGAACCTTTAGACCCCAGTTTTCGCCCCCCCCCCCCGCGTAAATCTCGAAAGTGTGGTCCTAAACCCCATCAACCCTTATATTTTTGGAAAGGTTGTGGAAATTCTAGGTTCAAATTTATAATTTCGAAAGGGTTGGGGCCTCAGGGGCCAATTGTCTTTTAAAAGGTTCTCAAAAAGGTTGAACCCGATATTTTCTGATCCGCATTGTCCAATACAATTATAAGATACCATTTTCGATGAAAACTGGGTCTGAAGGTTTAACCCCAAAATTTAAATAATTATTTGTCGTGAAATACATTTTCATGACAAATAATATGTCGCGAAAGACAATTTCATGGCAAATTATTTGGTGCTTGGACAGGAAAACTTTTTGAAGTGGTCGGGGAAAAGTCAGGGAATTTTGAGATTCAAAAAAATTGATCACCCGGCCTGTAATTAACAAGACATCATTTTGTATTTTTTTCAAAAACATAAAATTGATAGTGAAGGCGACGAGGTTTCATGTTGCTACTCTTGGTATCAATGACACTCTTCGACTATAAATTATTTTGTTCTCTCCTTTACTATCCCAAGCTATATCATGAGAAAGTCGATTGCGGATTCTGTTACAGTTCAGGGTCTACCAAAAGCAAGTGCTTAACAATCAAACAACCAATTCCTGAACATATAATATCATTACCCCTCTAGAAATATTTTATTTACTACTTTTTGGTTTCTTAACAAGTCTTACATGGAATTTCTATCCTTTCAGATATGGTGCCAAATCTGTAAGCTTATCCAAACTAGTTCCAGCAATATGTACTTGTGTGAACGACCAGAATAGTCAAGTTCGCGAATCTGCCATCAGCACTCTAGTTGAAATTTATAGACACGTTGGAGAAAGAGTCAGACAGGATATTAAGAAGAAAGAAATCCTTTCAGCTTCCAAGTGAGTCTCCATTTTTTTGTACATTTTCATTTAAATCTTAAGTTTTGTGATGAGTAATTAGTGAAATATCGATGTTTTTGTCAGACAAGTTACGACCTAAAAGTATTGCCCTATCTTGGTGAATACTTTAAAGATAATTTCTGTTTCATTAGCACCCGTGTGTGAAATGCACCGGAGGAGTGGTGCCGGGTAATGGAGCTGCTTAGTGCTATTGCTAGGATCACTAAAAGCGGTGCTAGGCATCGCCGGCGCGGACACATTCTAGCGCTATCTGTCGCTACGGGATCACGGGGCGGAAATCTTTAGATTCTTTTATAGAAAAATCCGCTTGCAAATGAAACAAATGAGCTAAAGGCAGAAAAAACTTCAGAAAAGACTTAATGTGATAACTTAGGAGTTTTGTGGATCGGGGTGATTTACAGATTAATCATCGCTATTTTGTCATTTCCTGGCAAAATTACGTATGTCACAGCCATTCATTCAATTTTGTAGGAACTTTAGATAACCCCTTTTAGATCTATGGGTGGTTTTACTCTAGCGTGAAATTTATTGAAAATATTATATACACACAAAAATTTAAAGTAGCTATTTAAAAATTATTTGTAATAAAACGCATACATAAAGAAGGATCTAAAAAGAATTGAGTGAATGACAAAGACATATGTCATTTTTATATTCATTACTGGTTAATCCTCCCTCCGGTGCTGTGGCGCTCGCCTTTCAATCGGAAGGTTGCTGGTTCGAGACTCCCTAGGGGTACAACCACAGACCGGATACTGGGTGGCTTGGCGTAAACCGAACTCTTGTCGTTATACTAGACCTGATGATGCCTTAAGGGCGAAATATATCGTCTTCCATATTTGAAATCTTGTGTCAGTGGATTTTTT
>JAUCNG010392812.1:0-10791 GCA_032353305.1 Cephalothrix spiralis
TAAGAAATAGTTCAAACCCTAGCGGCGTTCCTGAAGATTAATAAATTGCACTTCTTCCTATAGTATGTTTTCTAATGGAGTGAGTTAATTTACCCTCAAGGCTCAAACTAAGGGAATGAGTCCACTAGAGACTATTTGGCGAGCATTTTTTCGTATTTAACAGGTAAAGGGTGCTGGCACTGCGAAGACCCAGTTACAGTTAGGGAAGATGCAACGCACGTCTGATCATTTTGAATTGGCGTGGTCAGAGCAGTTACCATCCAAGTATTAACCTTAGTCAACGTTGCCTAAACTCAGGCAAACATACCAGACAGATCTACTGAGCCAAGTCATAGATATCCAGCTCAGAGCCTTAGATTTTGAAGCTTTGCCCCTTTATTATAATGTGCTGGATATCTATGATAATATTTTGTGCAAAAATTTAATTAAGTGAAATTTGAATTCTAAAATAGAGTTCTGGGACTAAAATTTGAACACAGAAATACCACACTTCCAGTACTGGTCAGTACTAAAATTTGAATCTTATTAAATGTACCATACCAGGAATTGTATTGTATATATATGCCATAATTATTCTTTTTCGTCAGTCAGCAAGGCTCTGCTCTATAGGTAGCCAAGGCTCATCCCATTTCTAGGGCCTGATCGAATCTATCTCTCGATCATTCTCTCATCCCCTATCAGATTCTGTAGTCAATCGTAGTGTAGACCAATTGAGCCAGAAGTGAATGACGTCACGTGACAGAGAAATCCCGATAAAAACAAAAGAACGTTTTCGAAAACGTACATCCTATCAAAATGATTTTGGAAATGTTATGAACATAATCTGCATTCGTATTTAAATATTATATTTAACCAGCAATAGTCTATTTTAATAGTCATTAAAAAGTAACTAAAATCGATTCTTTTCACCGTTTTTTAAAATATTGATTATTGAAGCGTGATTCAATGGTCGATTTTTATTTTTGAGATATTAATCAAAAGATCCTAAATTATACATCGTACACGTTCATGCATGTTATTTTTGTAAAATAAAAAATAAAAAGACTCGCGAGGATCGAACTCTCGACCTTCGGATTATGAGACTGACACGCTGCCTACTGCGCTACGGAGGCAACTGATTCCAGGGGCGATTTTATAGATCTTGAACATAAAACATAATTGACCATCCTACTGACTTAGATTTTGGGTATAACTTGTGAATTAATTTGACACAAAATAACAAAAGGTGAAATTTATGAGTAAATTTAATCAATATTTTAACCAAAATTAGGTAAATTTATGCTTTAGGAGCAATCTTAAATTGTTGTAACTTCTCCCTTTCCAAATAAACTTTATATCAATATCATAAAGTTTATATATTTTTGACAGTGTAGTACCTTTTGAAGTAAAGGGTTACATGCAAATCTATCTGAAGGAGAAGACTTTTTTAGTGTGACAATGTTTTCAATTTTAAAAATCCTCAGAGACTAGGGTAATGATAATTTGTAACTATTATTGTATTATAAATTAGTTTACTTGAATAAATTTATAGCACATAACTCACAATCTGCCTGAAATTTCTTTAAGTTAATTAAGGGTAATCTTTAACATATACACTGTATAATAAACTTTTTAAAAGAAGAAAACATCTAGATGCAATATTGCTTTCGATATCATTTGAATATTCATTGTGCAATTTTATTATGAGGTCAAAATATTCAACTAAGTCTTTTGAACTTAGTACTAAAAGCTTACAACGTGATCTAGTTACCTTGTTTTCCTGTGCAAAACTAGAAAAAAAACATGGAATAGACCAATTTTGCCATTTTCTTATTTTTATTACGAATAAATAAGACCCTTTTTAAATTATTGACCTACGGAAGTACAGATCCAACAACAAAATATAAAATTTAACAATTAAAGAATGAAATAACATGAACACTGTACACTTGCTATAAACAAAACTTGAAGAAGTCCTTGGAGATTGTAACATACTGTTAAAGTGTTTGCTAGTCCACTGAATTAATTTTTTTTTTAATTTTTGAGAAAATTTAAATTTGGCCAGTTTATTGACAAAATAGATTACATGAGTCGAATGCCATGATTAAAAAATCACAAGTTACAGAATGCTGAGCTTTCAGGGACTAGAACCCACAATAAGCCTTATTGCAACTATAATTGTATAAGCAAACGAATGTGAGTGGAGAGATCAAAATGAGACGCTTTTAGCTTTTCTAAATTTCAAGATGTACCTTGTACCTTTAGGCGTAAAATAAAATTCAACTAATCAAAATTGTCAATCTTACAATTTAGGGTGATCAGTTGGGTTATTGCTTTTTGATATCAAGGCAGATTTGTCTAAATAGTTTAGAATTCAGGCAAAGCATTTCATTATATTATCTTCAGTCTTAATACTACAAGTAACAAGGGGTCATAGAAGAGAGTACAACAAAATTAAATACAAAAAATACGAGAAATTTGCTAATATTTTTCATAGACCTTCCAATGTCTGATTTTAAATATCTTTAACTCTCTTTTTCTTGTAATCAAAAATACCTGATTGATCTCTATTCTCTCTTTCAATGTCAAATGTCAAATTTTGTTAGGCTATTTTCCGGCATCCGTCATATGTCTCTGACCCTCAGCTCCAAGATTTTCCAAAAAACAACAATATAACCGATTTCAATAGGTGTGTCCATCGAACGGCTTTATTGTTTGGTTCCGACAAAATCGCGATGTGTTGAACCATATATCGTTAGCCTTGTCACTAAGTCTCCGTGCAGTCCAGTACGACTATGCCCCACTGCCAACAACCTGCAACATCAGTACATGTTGCTATAGACGCATATACATAATGTAGATAACTGAAGACCAAAAGCCGAATTATCGATGGTTCCCGATATGGCTCCCTTCAAATTTTCACTCTGCCATCTAACTAGGTTCTTTAGAGATCGCGACGCGACGTAGGTCGCTAAAGAGCCGAGGGGTCGTTTATCAAACTGAATTAAGAGCGGCCTTAGAGTTAATCATGGAAGATGATTAAAATGAATCGGGAAGTCGGGTGTATTTTTAGGTAAATATTGTTTTTCAGATCGAAATTCGAAATAAAGAAAACCTTGGACATTGATAGTGTATAAGAAAAAAAATAAGCAGTTTTTCCAAAAATTTAATAAATGAATTTAATGTACTAGCAAACAACTATTGTAGATGTCAATCGTAACGGGCGTTAGTTAATAGAGAAATTGTCGCTCTTTTTATTGATACTTACACTATTCTTTAGTTGAATACCTTGACATTACAATCGTTCTATAAGTAATATACGATTTCATGCATGAATTCTCAACTATCAGTGATTGAAAAGAAATAGTCAGTTTTTTAATAGAAAAGGTATTATGTTATATCTTGTTCGGATATAGAAAAATGTAAACGTAACCGTAATGAAAAAGTTGAAATGGATTGCGAAATGTTTTTCCTGGATATTTAAATGGATTGTATCAATTCTTTCATAACATGTTCGTATTCTGATTCTTGATAATTTTTACTTCTTCATATAGATCGTCAAAAAGTAAAAGATTTCTTCAACACCAACCTTATCAAAAATGAATGTTAAATTTCGTAATCAAGCAGAAAAAGAACTCTTTCTAGCAGTTTTAAACAAATCACAAAGTACTGTTAAAAGGCTATTGAAATCTACGCCAGGCAACGTTAATGTCAAATTAGAAAATGGGTTTACTCCTTTACACATAGCATGCCAAAATTCTGCCGGTCAAATTGTGAACACTCTAATCAGGGCCGGGGCAAATATTGATGAAAAAGATAATAAAGGATATACCCCGCTTAATTTGGTGTCGTTTCATGGGAACTGTAAAATTGCAGAACAATTGATAATTGAAGGCGCTGATGTTAGTGTGGGGCATAGTTATGGACTTACCCCGATACATACAGCTTCAGAAAAGGGTCACAGAGATTGTGTTAAGTTATTACTAAGTAACGGTGTTAATGTAGACCAACAAAGTAATGGCACAGCATTAACTGCATTGATGGCTGCATCATCTAATGGTCATTTAGATGTTGCCAAAGAGCTGATCATCAACGCTAAAGCCAATGTGAATAAAGTGAGTGATACAGGTTTATCTGCGTTACATTTTGCGTCACAAAGGGGTCATTTACATGTTGCAAATGAGCTCATCAACGCTAAAGCTAATGTGAATATAGTGGATGATACAGGTCTATCTGCGTTACATTTAGCGTCAGAATATGGTCATTTAGATGTTGCAAATGAGCTCATCAACGCTAATGCTAATGTGAATATAGTGGATGATACAGGTCTATCTGCGTTACATTTAGCGACACAAAATGGTCATTTACATGTTGCGAAAGAACTCATCAATGCTAAAGCCGATGTGAATATAGGAGATTGTATAGGACGTACTGCGTTACATAAAGCGTCACAAAACGGTCACAATGATTTGGTTAAGATATTGATAATTATTGGTGTTGATGTAGATCAACGAACTAATAAAAATTCCACTTCATTGGTGCTTGCGACACTTAATGCTCATCCAGAGGTTGCAAAAGAGCTCATTAGCTCTGGAGCCAATGTTAATATAGTGCAATATAATGGAAACACTGCGTTAATTGCAGCGTCCCAGAACGGTCACAATGATTTGGTTCAGTTATTAATAAGTAAGGGTGCTAATGTAGACCAACAAACAAATGAAAAAGTAACTGCATTGATGATGGCATCACAAAATGGACATTTAGATATTGCTAAAGAGCTCACCAACGCTAAAGCTAGTGTGAACATAGTTGATGTTAACGGTGCATCTGCGTTACATTTAGCGTCACAAAAGGGACATTATTATTTGGTCGAGTTATTACTTAGTAACGGTGCTAATGTAGACCTACAGACTATTAAAGAAAAAGACACTGCATTGATGGGTGCATCAGTATTTGGATATTTAGATGTTGCCAAAGTCCTTATCAGTGGTAAAGCCAATGTTAATATAGTGGCATTTGATGAATCCACTGCCTTACATTTAGCTTCGGAAAACGGACACATGGAATTGATAACGTTTTTGCTAAGTAAGGGTGCTAATGTAGACCAAAAGACTGCAAAAAAAGTAACTGCATTGATGATGGCATCACAATCTGGACATTTAGATGTTGTCAAAGATTTGATTGATGCTGGTGCAAATGTGAACAATCAAAATAAATGGTCTTGTTCTGCTTTGAGTATAGCAGCCAGACATGGACATTTAAAAGTTGTGAAAGAACTTCTGAAAGCCAATGCCAATATTGATCATGAAGAAAGTGAAAACAATCCTATTACTGTGGCTTCAGCAAATAAAGATAACCACCACATTATTGACTTTTTTCTGGAAAATTATTATCATGAATTCTCTTTGAGGGTAGTTCGTCCTGCCCTGATGTTTGCATCCATAAATGGTCATTATCGATCTGTTTTAAAGTTTCTTGAATACTATCCCGCATTAATTTTAAACGCTTTGAAGTTTTGTATGTTAGGTGCCCAATGCAAAATGTTAGAAAAGTTGTTCTCGGCTTTAGCACGAAATGAATACAAAATCGAATTAGGCGAAATAGAAACTAAGATTGGCTACGACAGTACCAATCTTACTGCAGAGAATTACATCAAAAGACTGAAATTCTGCAAAACATTACTTCTTAAGTTTAAAGATAAAATTAGTGGTGAAACATATAATATATTGTGTAGTGAAATCGATATCATGATATCGAAATCAGAATTAGCCTTACCACATTTTGAAAGGCTTACTATAACAAAAATTGACAAGGAAAAAGAAGGGGAACTTGAATATTTCGTTAAAAATCCTTTTATAAGATTTATGTACAGATTTCAAATAGATATTATGGGAACTGATGATTTAGAAAATTGGGTCATAGATATAAACCCCGATAAAGACAAAGTTATTGGAAAAGGTTCTTTTGGAAATGTATATAAGTACACAGTTGATTGCAGAGATATAGCAGTCAAAGTATGTCAACTTGATAACAAAAAGATCCAGTTAACAAAATCGTACAATGATGAGGCGATCAAAATGAGGCAATGTGTCCACCCTAATATCGTGCAATTCCATGGCCTTGTACTAAAGAGCATTGCGGGCAAAAACTGCTTGCTTATATTAATGGAGTTGTGTAAAGAGGATCTTTACAACCATTTTATTAAAGAAGATGTCAACCACGAAAGAAATCCTGGGAAATTTAGAGATTTAAACCCATTGTTCAGATCAAGTCTTTATCATTTTCTGACAATTAACTTACAGTTATTTAACGGCTTGGTATATCTACACAATCAATCTTTGATTCATAAGGATTTAAAACTGAAGAACATCATGCTGTCATTTAATGACACCGTGAAAATAACTGATTTTGGATTAGCTGATGTTATAGAAGGTGATGAGGAAGTAACCAGCCGTTTCAAAGGAACACCTTTGTATTGTGCACCAGAAGTCAAACGTGGATTGAGAGAGTATGTCTACTCAACCAAGAGTGATGTTTACAATACGGGAATAATGATGTTAGAGATGTACTTTGGAATGATATACAAAAATCAAGATGTGGCAAAATACTTCATAGACCACAATGCACCTGAAAAGTTAACTGAAATGGTTACTCGTGTTTGTGCAGATGACGCTTTCGAGCGACCAACTGCTGACGAGTGTTTTTCATTGATAAACTCTATGTTAGCAGAACTCCAAAACGAGGACATTAGTCTACCAAACATAGCACCTCTGCTCTCAGAAGTGGGAACTGAATTGAATTCGTTTTGTGAATCTTCAACTAGCTATGCTACTTTATCGAAATTTTCGAAAGGCTGTGTTTCTTACAAAAGTTCTGAATATTTGAATGATGATGAATTAGTATAGTTAATTATTCCTCCCTCCGAATATTAAGTACTATCGCAAAATTAGTATAATGCCTTCCATGTCACGTTTTTTCACAGATTCTTTAACAATATATTTTTATTTCGATAGTCGTCAGGATGCATTTAGTTAGAGATAAGAGATCCAAAAGGATGATGCACGGACGCACAACACTATTAAAAAACGAGAAGAGCGGAAATATATAGAAAAAGCAAAATTTTCGGCTTTTAAGCCTTCTTCAATGCTGTTTTATAATAGAATAAGACTACATGACAATCTATGATATTATATATAGGAAACACGCATGATTACTTATTTTTATAAATCAATTGGCATGTTCCATGAAACTGAACACAAAAGTAAACAACTCAAACACTTAAAATAGTACATTTTATTTTTATGTTCTAATATTCCCATATATAATCCTGGAACTATATATGCGTTATTTAAAATCTTTTATATATATTTAAAATACCGCTATTCATTAATTTACGATATAACTCGTGCCAGCATTGTATAGTTGACCGGTGGGACCACGCGTTTAAATACACAATAACAGAATTATAATTTAACTCATTTGATAAAATAAATTCGAAAGCTGTTAAATTATTGTATTTAAAATGACTAAATCCTAGAAATTCTTCAAGTTTAGTTTATAGCAATGTATTTTTTATATTATCTGTAGTGTTTATTTATTACACGATGTGTTTTCTTATAAGAAATGATTTTTCCTTTTACTGTTGGTGCTTGAGCACGCTAGTCATTTGTTTCAGACACACATACATATTTAGTTCGTAATACAAATCATTCTTCTGTCAAAAGCAGAGTCTTCTATACCATTACCGGTACGTTAATAGTGAGCCGGCTTTTGTCATAAGCGGCACCTATAAACGAGCTATCAAAGACAGTTCCAGTATATAAAATTGTGGACGTTATTAAATCGTAGAAAAGCAACCTTTGAGTTTGTTTTAAATACAGATTAAAAGTCCAATTTCAAACTGGTAGAAAATGCATTTATTTGAAAAATATGCATTTTCTGCTTATTTGAAATCTGTTTCAAATTTTGAAAAATAAATTATTTTGTCAATTTGTTGTGCTACAGTGTAGCACAAAAAATTGGCATAATAATTATATTCTTCTAATATGTATTCAAGTTTTTCGTCAGTTTTGACTATGATATAAAGCGCAAAAAACTTATTTCTAAAAACATATGCAAAATATAACGTCCCTTAAAACTGTTCACAAATACCGATTTATATTATTTGAAAATGGTTCAAAATTTCCTAAAACTGGTTAAATACCATCTCGACTTTCTCGCTATGTTAATTGGCATTATCTATACCTCGGGGGCCTGGATATCAAATTCTGGGATTGCATATATTGTTCTCTACACACCTGTCCCACCTACACATTCAAAGCCTAAAAAGCACGTTTCTTTATTAAGTTCGAATGGTTACGTATATATGTGAGGTCATGTCGCTAATGCTTGTCGGGGCTCTTTGATGAATAGCATTTTATAATTCCTTTCAAGAACGAGTCAATGAATTTCAATCGATTGGTCGTGTGACGTCATTCGGAATTTTTCCGTGTCGTGCGCTCTGATTCGCCGTACCTGACAGCTATGAAAAATCCCAGCGTATAGGACCCGTAATGCCAAAGGTACTTGAGAGCTTAGCTGAAATAACCTTTGGGAATCGAAATGGTTAAATACAAGGAAATCACCGCGGGTACAAGATATACACTATTATGAGGTCCGATCCCGGTCTCGGGTCATGTTTAGTCAGGAACATACCTGAACATACCCAAAAGTGTGTATTTTATTGTTTTCATTTTTGTCTGTGGATCCGTGGGCCATCGTTTAAAACATGTTCTTATGACTCTTATTTATAAACGTCTCGACTGTCGAGTGTTGTTTGCTGCTCATCGAAATTGTCACTGCCTCGAAAATGGTTAACGGTTTTCCCTTGCTGACAATTATTGATTACATTACGTTGTGTACACTTGGTTTCAGATAATTGTGGATATGATAACAGGATAAATCGAAATGAGCTTCTGGTAAATTTCATAATGATATTTTCTTACAAAACACTGCTTCAAATATTTTAACAGCTTTTTAATAAATATTATTACAGACTTGGTCAAACTGGTACCCAAAATAAGTTACTTTCAGTATAATTCTGCAGGAGGCATTGTAAAATGCATACGTCTACGTAAAGAATTTGCATAACAGGGTTTTAGATACCTACCCTAAAAATGCTTGGAAAAAATTTGCAAAGGGCCTTTTTGCCCCAGCCTACCTTTTTTGAAATTTATTTCCGCTTTGCAAATTTGTCTGCAGGGCTAATTGTTTCTTAAAATTTTTGACCAGCAACCCCATTTTTGATTCTAAAACTATTTAGTTGTTGCAAAAAAAATGAAAGGGAAAAAATTTCCAAAACACAAAAATTGTTTTGATCCCAACATGTAAAAACCCACCCGCCCATCATATAGACGTATGTACATTTTTTCATGATCCTCCCTCCCTTGAAATCCGTTTAACATTGAAACTGTTTAGGGTGTTGTATTTCAAAAAGAAAATTTTATGTATTTTTTTTTAATGAAATGTGATGTTTTATTTTAAAATTGATAATAAAAAGGCCATGAGAATATTTTTACTTTTTCTCCTTAGGCTATAAAACTTATATTCTCAACGATTGTATTGGATAAGGCTCATTTCAGTATAGACCCTTGGGGCTTGGGCTTCAAATGGGTCAAACCCAATAAAAAATATCGAATTAAAAATCGAATAGTTTGTTCATTTGTTCCGCCTTTTTTAATCTGATTTTTATTTGAATTATTTTAGGACCTTAATAAAAGAAGTTCCACATTAAAAAGTATATTTTTTATCCATTAAATGATTATTCTATTAAAATTGTTAATATATGGCCTTAATAGATCTTAATACATTTTGAAAAGAAAGTGAAGGATCGATCATATTTAACGAACGGTTTCATTCATCGTTAAATCTTTTTTATTGTTAGATGTTTGTTGAAAGATTATCAAGACCTTAGGATCTTTACTGCAGTTCAACAAAGATTAAACTGTATAAAACATCGTTCGTTAACTTACGATTAATCGTTAACTGTTTCAACATCGACCTAGGTGAAAACGAACGGTTTTAGACAGTAAAATCGTTGTTCAATTGAATTTTACAAGATTTTTAAATAATAGAGATTAGGATATATCGAAACTGCCCTTGGGGACAAGATGCTTTGCTATTTGTACAATTTTGACCAACTCTGTAATAGATAGTTTACTTTTAAAATCGAAGCACTTACTTAATTAATTTATCATAATTTTCTGATTTTTGCTTAACAGTAACACTGCTAATGATTCTAATGATGCTGAGAAAATAATCAAAAGGTTAGGAAAGTGTTGTTTAATACAGTATATAGTAACATAATGGTTTGTTATAGTTTAGATTAATTAGTTATACTTTATTGGTAACAAAATTGTAGTAAACGTGAAAAATCAACAATAAAATATTTGTTTTGAATCAGCCATTTTGGAAATTCCTATTTTGTATTTTGACTTTATTGTGGATTTTAACGTTTATATTTTAACACGGATTATTGAGTTTTTTCTTTCTACTAGATTGTTATTTTTCATCCCGAATGGAGTTCTGCAAGCTCATAGCCTATATTACGTAAAACAATGTCTTGGATATTCCAAAAAATTGGCCAAAACCAAATATTTATTTTCTCAAAATTTGTTTAAATGTGTGCCAATATCTTTTGTAATAAAAAAGCCCCCAAGCCCTTATGCGAGTTAACGCCGCGTGATCTCTCCAAAGGTTTTTCGGCCGACAAAAGTCGTTTTATTAAGTAAAAACAAACTTATGAGACCAAAAAATTGAAATAAAAATTTATAT
>JAUCNG010393144.1:0-10789 GCA_032353305.1 Cephalothrix spiralis
GGCAAATCAAACCGGCAACTTGTCCATTTGACGTTTTCAAAACGTCAAACTGGCAACTTGGCCTTCAAAGTAACCCCATTGGACATATCTGATATATCTAGGCTGCGCAAACTCCTCGTCGTAGCTCCCGGGTAACGTTAAACAAATGCCGTATACCAGGGTATCCATCCATCCATTTTTGCATTTCTCGGCCCTCCCCATGATAGTGCATTACACAATGTGCTTATAATCGATTCCGTTGTATAATTTTCAGCCAACTTAAGAGTTCCTACACCTGAGAACTACGAAGTAAAGCAGGAGCCAGGTATGAAATATTTTGGTTATACATTTATGGAAGTTAAGTATTTAGACATCTAAGTACCTTTTTCCGGCACCCCGCTCAGGTCTCTGCATGGAGGTGCGGGACCCGATCAACGTAGTCGGTGAGCCTAAGGAGGAGAGCCTCAGTATCAGCCGCCAACCTTTTTTCCATCAAATATAGGTACAATACTATCACAAACTGTTTGAACATAGGCAAACGATACATTTTTTGAAAGCTTATACATGTTGAGTTTTATCAGAACAGGAGCACATGAGATCTCTTGAGCCTTTGTAATAAAATGAAATAAATTTTTGTTTAGTAAACGAAGAGTAATATAGGCATATGTGGTATCATTAGAAAGGTATTGGGACGGGGATTCCCAAAGGCCATATTAGAAATAAAACGACGTCACAAGGGTGTCCCGACTGTCCCGTATTTCGGAATCTCAGTACTGCTAAAACGATTAGATAGTAATAAAAATTGATGTCAAAAATGAAATCGGGTACCAATTTATACTTGAAATAGCTAAAGGTACAATTTGTGACGTCACATGCGTTTTTGCGCAAAATGCGGTTTTTCGCCGCTAAGGGCGCCCTTGTGACGTCATTTGACTTCTCATATAGCAATCCCCGTCCCAATACCTTTCCAATGATATAACATGCCTATTTCTCTTCGTTTACTGTACAAAAGCTGTGTATTAAAAAAAAAGAAACTCACTATGTCTTTTGATAATGCTTGCAATTTTTTCTATTTTAGGCTTCGGCTATGAAGAATTTAGATGTCCCTTTGTCGACGAAATACTTAATAATGATGTAATGTGCCAGTTACTGCGAGATCTTGGTAATTATTATTTTTTGACTTTCAAATGATGGCTCATATATAGCTTCTTTTAATGATGCTGCGGAAAAAAAGGGAACTGCGAAACTTCTGAGCATTTATTGGTATAATTATCAATAATTCTTCATTGTCAAAAACTAGGGTACGGGCGTTGCCTGTTCGTAGCTTACTAGAGGCATGAACACCGCACACTAGTCCGCAGAATCGCAGAACCGCTAGAACGCAACAAAAATCAAACATGTAATCCTAACCAACACTAATTCGCAGAAACGCTAGAACGCCGATCAGCAGGATCGCATCAAAATTCCTAGTGTGCGGGGCAAAATTGCTAGAACGCTAGAACGCAACAAAAATCAAACGTGTTTGATTTTTGTTGCGTTCTAGCGTTTTCGCTGTTTACAAGGTTGTATCTTCAACATGCCGTTATTTACATGGATGAGAGAGATAATGACTTGATATTTTGATGCTAATAGTAGAATGGTGTTCTTAGTAGTGTGCTAAAGTTTTATTATTATATGGTTATTGCACGAGTTTCAAGTGGAATAAAAATGAGTTATTCCACGAGAGTCGAATAACGGTTTTATCTCACGAAAACGAGTGTAATAACCTTTTTATACCACGGTTCAATCCCCTTTTCACTCATTTTCAAGCGATTTAAAAACCCCAAAAACAGCTAACCGTGGTATTATATTATATGATTCATAGAATTTATGTAATGTTGTGTGTGCAGTAGGACAAACCCGGACAAAACTTTATAAATGTACGTCTTATTTGATCTTATTTAATATTTAGGTTACAGCGAACCTAATATTATCGATATGATGCAAGATTGTTGTAATAAAGGAATGAAACAAAGGAATTATAAGGTAAGTATGTATATTTATTGAAATAAGTGCATAGGTTGATGCAAGTTCGAAATTTATGAAAGCTGCAATTTAAAAAAATTCACTATGACAATTCCCAATTTTATCTCCGAAGATGTTTTATTATTTTTGTTTGTTTTTAGCAAATTTTAATCTGTGAACCCGATTTTTGTAATTCTGGTCAACGATCAATTTTAATATTATCATTACTATCCAGAATTTCCTACGTATATGAATCATTGTCTACGGGCTATAAAACTGATCCATCGACCATGAAATGGATATACAGTTGTATATGGTCTTACGGTTTTGTCCATAGTACTGACTATGACCTTTAAAGCACCTGAGAACCTGTTCTTTGCGCCAGAATTGCGTTCAGTTCCGGTGCGGTTATGTAATTTAGTTCGCTCGCTCTCTTGTTTAGCGCTGTCGTTCAGTTTTCTACCAGGCTCTTAATTCAATCTAAAGCATGTAAAAGCTAGATTATCTGTACAACGGTATCTTCCATCAAAGTTTCTCCATTGTTTAAGATAGGCTTCCCTAGAGCTTCAAGCTCATTTCTCGTAAAATCTCGTTGCCGCAAATTGCAAATATTAGTGTAAGTAAAGCTGATATACTTTACTATCACATTTAATGTCCTGAAAATGCCCTAATGTCTTTAGCGGCAAATTGAAACGTGGCCATACTTTTTAACATTACCCCAAATTGCCAGCCTAGCTGCCAAATTGCCAGCCTAGCTGGTCAGTCACTTTAATATCTTTGGATAACCATTATTATCTTTTTTATCATTTTAGGCTTTGTATCAGGCTTCTCGGAATTATGCTACTTTCGAGGTGTTTTTATTCACCTTATTCAGTAAATGTTGCCTGTCAAGTGACAGCGATCTGAAAAAGTTAAGCTGGAAATTCATCGAACTTGGTTTCGTCATTCGTATTCGTGATGATGAAAATGATGAACAAGAAGAAAATTTAGAAGTCGTATGATTATGCTGCATTATAGTAAAGTTGGTGATTTCTGTGTCAAACATTCCTCCATATCATCCGGAGACTGATTGTGGTTGCTCGCCCCAAAATGTTTTTTCGTCAACTAACTAATGCAATCAATGAAGCTTTATTTTGAGAGCTAGTATTATATTTTTACTGTATAGTGTTTTACAATTTATTACAAATGTATTTTAATATCATGTTTATGCGATTCAGGGTTCTCACTAACTGTACTCCTAGAATTCCTTGAATTCAATGAATTAATCAAATATCCTTGAATTAAAAATTAAGAAATACGGCGCTCCCTTATAAGATATTTTCAATATCAAACTTAAGAATCTCGAGCATCTCCTAGGTAGTCCACTCCCTATCTCAGGTGTTTAGTCGCCAAAAAAGAAGACTAGTTGTTTTGTCCTTCGGTGGAATTATCAGAAGAATCCTTTTCTCCGAGTTCTTCTAAATTCGTTAAAAATAATCGCTTCAATTTTCCTTTTAACTCTTTGAAAACTCCTTTTTGTGTATTGAGTGGGAACCCTGACTGTGATATAGTAGTTGACAATCTTTGCTTCACGAGAATAGTTATAATAATAGCCCTACATAAAATAAAATGTATAATAGCCAAATGACGTCGTACTCTCTATCCAATGATGTACATTTTAAGAATAAAACAGAATTGGTGCAGATAGGTTCATAACGTACTAATTTGATTTTTTGCAGGAAAAAAAGTTCTTTCATATTGCTACTATTATTCCCAAAAACGAGACATTCTGGTTTCATTTTCCCCAGCCAAAATCTTATTATAAAGTGAGTCTAAATCCTAGTTTCAAATGTTTTTCTATAATTGAAATTGTGAATATTCTCAGTAAAATTCAATTTATATTTTTTATTTTGAACAGCAAATTTATAAGCAACTTAACTTTTCCCCAGCCATTTTAAATGGAGAGTGTTATTTTCCATTACACTTAAATTGAACTTGTGAATATTTTCAGTGCTTATCAATTTCTATCAATTGTTATGTTAAAAGTAAATTGAATAAACCCAGACAGTGCACCAGGGAATAATTGTATTAGCGCCTTCTGGTGAAGGATATGTGGTATTATAGGCATTTTTACGACGAGGTTCTTTACAAAATTATTTTTTATTAACGTAAATTTTATGAAATACATTTGTACTCTCAATTAGTAAAAACGGAAACCTTTTATAGAATTAATCATGTCAATACAAGTCTGATCAAGTCTATTTTATCTTTTTCAAATTTTAATAAAACATGATAGACACGGACTAAATTATTATTACCACATATCCTTCACCAGGTGACAGCACCTGATGGACTCTTGGGACTAGGATAAACGACAGATCGATATGCACCGTCTAGGTAGTTGAACAGATTAGCACAAAATTTCTTAGATTTGAAAGAGAAGACCATGCACTCTCCAGTGATAACTCACGTGATTATTGTCAATTCATAATTAACTCGCACTATGACGTCATCTAACATTTTACATTTTATTGGGACACCCTGTATACCATTATATATGTACATGGGGCTTGATATTAACCCCTGATATTATTTCTAAAATTACTGGAGTTGATTTAGGCGCAATCTCATCAGTTTAGAATGAATCAATGATCAAAATTGTACATAAATGTATTAATTTGGCAATATTTTTTCATAGGGCCATATCTTTTAAAATCAAATTTTATCTTCATTTTGTAAATACCCATTTTGACACCATGCAGCATTTATTTTGTATCGTTTGTAGAACCAGGAACTACAATTATTACAATGTATTAATGAATGTACTAATAGTCGGTAAGACTCCCAATCATTGCTTAATTGGCCTTGAATAATCAAAATAACTTAATTTTATTAGCCAAACATTACTTGATGTCGAAAGATGTAGCTAGGGATTCACATAATTAAGTTTAAAAATTATATCAAATCTAGAGTAGCAACAATAGTTTATCTGTATTTTATTTTATATTCATGTTTAATGAATTAGATAATGTGACTGTGATTTGAATCATCTATAAACATTAATACTAGGCTATTGTACACTTCGGTATAATGAATTTTACATTTTTATCCAATAAGTTATTTAAAAATATATAATTCAAAATTATAGGATTTGCTATTTCTTGACAGTTAACACTTTTAAAACTGATAAATACATATCTAATATGAAAGGGTAAAGGTCTTAATTAGTACATGCGTGAATGGCCACAATAGGAATAACGTGCAACGTGATTTTAATTTTTTGCAGACTGGAATGAAATAGATAAATCGGCTTTAATAAGTGCCTCGTGCTCCCCTCGTTATCCAATCTTATACATTATAGTTATACTGAATAATTGTTAATTAGAGAATAGCACCTGAATTATTATATTGTTATTGTGCCATCTAGTCACATTTTAGATAATTCTCTTTAAAATTGGGTTCATTCGAAGCGCTAAATTGTCATTTAAATTATAATGAAAATCGCATCCCAATGCATTTATCTGAGTTAAAGAAATATTTACAAATATATTTTGATATTTTGTTTTTGCTGATGTTTTTTACTATCTCTCGGTATTATTTTTAGATAAATCATAAATTGTATTCACTACGCAAATTTATGCTCCGCAGACTTTTCCCTCTGTTCACTTTAATTTCCTTGCGGTCCAAATGGGAAATTATTGATACGACTTCATAGTGCAATACTTCATTTCTGTGCAATAAAGCTGACTTCTTATCCATTAATTACATTTTACAAATAATCCTATCAACATTTTAGGCATTACAGAAACATCATTCCACTTTTCCATCGCAATTTTTTATTATTTCTGTTCGGTTTGATGGAATGTTTTTGTTTTTTATCTTTAATGTACCCCAAATTTCGCGTTTCGAATGAACCCTTCTAAATTCACATTCGGACCATGTATTGAATTCATGAAATGATAATGGAATAATTTAATAGGTTTTTTTAACACACTATAGTAGAGACATGTCGCCTGACTTGTTTCAGCCAATGAAATGCTTTAAATTTAATACTTATAATATAGAAGTGTAATATTATGTTTCACGTATTTTCATGAGGCATAAAATTGAGCTCAGCGTTGATTGATAATGTATTTTTATATCATCATATATAATGTATTTTGATTCCAGCTCAATTTTATATCTATTTTATATAATGTATTTTGATTACAAGCAGCTCAATTTTTATCTATATCTATAATAATTTTGGCCCATGGGTTCATTTTGATGCTCAAACTTATGATTCGCGCAAGTTTTTAGTGTTCTAAACGACACTACACATGCGCAACCGGCAATAAAGCTTTCAATACAAAAAAAGAGTAAAATAGCGCTTTTTTAGTCACAATCTGTCAAGGTGATGGCTGGAGCCTAGCTTGAGTATCAAGTACCATGGGCCATGGGTTAAGTGATTTCATACTATTAAATATTCATTACTCATGTATCGTTTACGGGTATCTGTTTTTTAAAAATGTCCAAGATTGAATATACAGTGTGTCCATCCTAATCAAAAGGGAGCCAGCCAGATTACGTAGTTAGCGGTCAATTATTTATCCCTTGCATCACTAAATTTAGCAGACAAGATATAGTCTGCCTGAATAAGACACTGAGCATGCGCTTCTGACACGCCATTATGTTCTATGCGACTAAAAATGTAAATAAAGATGATGTGCAATTGCATTTGCTCCTGATTTGCTGAATTTACTATGGATTATGACTGACAATGATTGTAAAAATATAATAAATTTACTTGCTGCTGATTTGCTGAGAATTCTTTGTGATCAGTGTTATATGTCTTCCTACCCCACATTATCACCCGTGTGACATATATTCTAATTTTGAATAATTTTAATGACTACTACTACAATGTTAGATAGTTGGAAATTCGCACCCTATTTATCTATAATGGGATTTAGGCAGGGAAAATCGAACCAAAGGTTCTTTGAAATATTAATCCCTTGTCAGTTTGTTTATGAACGAGCATATTTCCTTAAGTGATCAAAATATTTATAATTAAGTCCTAGTATGACGTAATCTGTCGGTACGTTTGATTGGGATATAAACACTGTATATGGAACCATTTTGTTAAAACCTTTTTATATACATGTAGTTGACACAAATGTGACCGGAGAACGAGTCGCTTTCGACTGTTAAAAGTTTTGAGATACAGTCAAAAAGATTTGAGATACAGTCAACAAAGTTTTAGTTTGACATCTAATATTCAGAACGAGTCTTCTCATACGCCTCATTTTGTATTGTTAGACCTTGAGAGATTGGTTTTATAATGCCGTGCGGAAAATTCTAGTGTATATAGCTAATACTAAAGAAGCATTCCATAACCGTTTTTTTACACGGCAAAGGCGTGTGAGAAAATACTTTGAATATTCATTATTATCAACTCATTTGCAATTTTAATTAAAATATTTTGTGAATATTCGATGATTTTATCCTTTAAAGTTGCAGTAAATCGTCAACAATAATATTAGAGCAAAAGATCTCAGTTTGATTATCAAAACAACTATACTGGCCAAAGAGTAATGTTGAGTTAAATGTATTCGATATACTTTTATCATCCTTAAAAGTACTAGTTAACAAGATAATTTAAATAACTAAAATATTTAATGCCATATTAGGGGAAGGAAACCAGTCTTACTGGGTCCACTGAGACTGATTATTATAATGCCCCGATTGATTGCAACTTTAATTTTTAAATTCTCAGAATCGTCGACATATATTTTTATGGTAGCCATGACATTTCGAATCGATTTTCCCGAAATCATTTCGTCAATAAATGTTCTTATATTCGGTTGATACTTTGAATAAGAGTAAAACAGAAACAAGTGAAGTTTGAAAATTTTATCAAAGCGACTTTTTGATATCTCCTGTTACATAACTTAACTTATTTTTATCGTTCAGGGTAAGATCAGGACTCAGGAGCGGGTTTGCCAAACATATTCCATTATACGTGATATGATAATTATATGCTTTTAACGTTAAACTGTGATATCGTATTATAAGCAGGAGCTTCATTTAATCATTACTCGTAATGTAGGTCCTGATTAGAACGTATTCAGGGACCGCAGCGATATATCACCTCTATTTGTAGGACCATTTTTGTAAAAAAAAAGCTTTAGACCACCAGAAAAAATGAATAAGTAAGATTTTTAGCCCTTCTCTCATATTTTTAGATATTTGCCTGATAAAATTCGAATTTTACAACGTTTTGTGTAGAATTATGAGAATATGAATAACATTGACTCGCTAGAACCACCTCAAGGTAAAGTTAGCATAAAAATAAATCGTATTTTCGTCGCGCAGAAGCTTTAATGATAAAAAGTAATATAAGTTGTTTAGCGCCGAGCGAAGCGAGGTAGATTTTGTTTTGAATTTTCCAAGAGGAATATAATTTATTATGGACCCTTTTATTTACAAATTTAGCAAAATATAGCACTTAAGAATAGTTATTGATAAGCTTTTACTAGAATTTGTTTCCTTTAAATATATAGGATTTTATAGGATTCTTAAAATAGAGGACCGCTGCGGAACCTGCAATTTGTAGATAATGAACAAAATCTGTCTCTATCAATTTTTTCTATCTATTATGGCAATCGATTCTTGATTATAGTTTCCCTATGTAGATGGAACAAAATAATACTCAAGATACGGAATTGTGATACTCTACATTATTGTGATATCCGGGCAATGTTGAAAAAAGTAACGACCGATTGCATTTAAATAGTTGTAGCGCCATAACCTGACATGCGTATGTGTGATCATACATACATGTATATATAGTATTTAGCTTAATGAATTTTTAAGAACGCATAATAATAGGAGGCATATTTTGATAAAGATTTTGCGATATAAAAATCGTTCGTTAACTTTCATTCAACCTTGCCCAACAACCTCAGTCATCCACATTTGTATCTTTCATTTACATGCCCCCTGCTGTGATACAGGCCAGTCATTGCTTACTGTATTATGTATATAGCTTTTTTACGAAACTATTTTTAAATTATGTAACCATAAACTGATCATCTATAAACAAGCATCTTGCATATATAATGCAGTACCGAAGA
Organism: Cephalothrix spiralis; assembly: GCA_032353305.1. Taxonomy (NCBI): domain Eukaryota; kingdom Metazoa; phylum Nemertea; class Palaeonemertea; order Archinemertea; family Cephalotrichidae; genus Cephalothrix; species Cephalothrix spiralis. The sequence continues at coordinate 9,078 of JAUCNG010393144.1, forward strand.
ATGCCACATGGGATTATTTTTAACTCTCCCCATCTCGGCATGTGATCATGAAAAGTACAAAAACTTGAGCTCTGTCAATAAGTAATGATCTATAGGAAAATGTAGTAATGATCTATAGGAAAATGTAGTATTGGCGATCTCGAAGTTGCTCGTTTGTAGATGATCAGTTTATTGTGTAACCATAATAAAATCAGCATTTCGGTTTAGTAATCTTTGGGAGTTCAGAGTTCGCAACAATTTGGTATAATTTTAACTGTTGGCCTTTTAATCCACTATTATCGCTTATCGTTATAACCTCGTTCCTGAAGATAACTAAATCGAAATGCTGCTGTAATGAGTAACCATAATAAAATCATTGAAAATCATTAGTTCCTGAAATTTTTATTTTCGATATCTGATACTAAATAAGTTCTGGCTTTGACCGCTTGCCCTCTTTTAGCAGCAAGCTAAAATAAATTTTAAACTAATCTAGTTCCATACTTTTCCGCTAGGGAATCTGATATTTGAAACTGCAGCGCCCTCTTTAAGCAGAAGATGAAACTAAAGTTATATAAAACTTTGCACGAACGTTCAACTTTCTGCTAAAAGAGGCCGCTGCAGTTCCAAATATCAGATTCCCTAGCGGGAAATTATAGAACTAAATTAGTTTAAACTTCTGCTAAAAGAGGTCGCTGCAGTCATTCACAGGTCATCGGAATATTATGGAACTAATTTATTACGACTAGAAAGCGGTGCTTGCCATCTATAAATATATGGCTGCATTGTGCCAGAACGAAATCGGCCAACGAGTGAATTAGAACACCATTTTTTTTCATTAGGATTTTATTTTATATTATATACATGAAGTATATTCATGCTGTTTAGGTTACAATGCCCATTTAATGGACTAAGCAAGTAAAAAATATGTATAACAGTAAAAAAAATAATATACACGTCGAAATAAATATGAGATTAAATATTTACGAGAACGGCAAGAATAATTTAAGTCCTCCATTTATAAGAGGATATTCATAATATAGTGAAAGTTACTTAACACTTAAAATTCAAATCCGTCATAGATCACTTGTATACAATACAATACAATACAATACGCATTAAACAAATACAAACAGTTTTATCATTCATAGATTAAACATTATATGGAACTGTTTCTTAGTTTTAACTCTACACAAGATAGCTTTAACAACATCAAAAATATTGCGGATAAATAGGTGACATACCATGCCTTGCCAATCATTTAGTTTAGTTTTTTTGAAAAAATACATTTGATCATAATTATGTAATGTGGCAAGTTTTTTATCTTAATTTTGTAAAAAAACAATTCTTATTTATAATATATGGTTTTGAACAATACAATATTTGTAAAAATATACATTTGATCATAATTATGTCATGATCTTGGCAGGTTGCAAATCTTTATCTCGTTAACAAAAACAATTCTAATCTAGTACATGAATTACGATGGTAAAATATAGCAAAAGCCTATCTGCAGCAGAGAGATCACTGAAACTCAGTTTACGAGTAATTAATACTCGTAAAGACTTTGTTAAATTATACAATATAATTCAATAAAACACCACCGCCTTTATAGCGTCATTAAAGAGACGACGTGCTACTGTTACCATGGTTACTGTTAGGATATAAGAGAAAACTTGTCTATGTTCTACTACTAGAGTTAACTGTTAATAGCTTCTTAATAATGATTTTCCTTA
>JAUCNG010393255.1:0-10777 GCA_032353305.1 Cephalothrix spiralis
ATTTGTCAAATTTCCGAGCATCAAATTATTTCTGTATGATATACTCAATCTGGTACAAGCGTTATAGATATGACACTTATCTGAAGCAGTTAAACTAGACCATTAACATTGGTCTATTCTTAGAATACCAGTTAAAGGGGGATTTCCCTTAAAGGGTAATTCCCAATATCGTAAGCTGTGATTGGTTGTCGAGGCATATTTAAGAGACGATTAAATCATGCAAAGAGGGCGGACAAGTCGGAAAAAAGCCAAGACATGTTCTTAGATATATACAAATATGTACGAGCCTAGTGTTTGGTGATCTTGGGTTCCCATGACAAATAAAACATGTATTATTCATAATACCAGTACATGTTCTTAAATACATATAATCACATAATTTGTATTGATCTGTATATTGATCTGTATTGATTTAATTTCAAGGTTATACCTGTGCAGTCTGTTTGCAAATAAAAAATTTTGCACGCTCGTTTGCACGTAATCACTATTATATGGAATGCCAAAGCGGCAAAAATTTCAAACTTAAACATTTATATGCCGTAAAGAATCAGTAAAGCTCATTTTCATGATCTTTCATGTTCTAGACAAGAAAATGTATCAAATATAATCAAAATTTAATGCAAGAAAAATATTTTAAATTCAAAACGATAAAAAATTCTGTCAAGCATTTCAATTTCATAGGCTACTTATTTCAGACGTAACGAAAGCACAACAAAGCAAAAAATAAATAAAGTTCCAAGATTTTTTAAGTCTCAAATAATTTTCCCTAATCGATCAATAATTGGGAAATTTATTAAGCTTTATATCAGGGAAACATAAAGATGCATCATTTACCATAACTATAAAATGATGTCTAATCACACTGACTTTCTTAGTCTTAACATAGGCCTACGATATAGGAGTTAAGTTAGTACAAAACTGCTAAATCCTGCACCTCTCTCAAACTTTCGGTAATTAAATCTAAATGCTTTTTTCTTTTAAGGAAAACCAGTGATGCCATCCAGGGGGAGTTGTCGTAAAAGTGCAGCACCAACGTCTCGAAAGTGAAATTTTTAAAGATTACAATATGACCCTACCACCCCTTTACTATCTTGACATGTTCGTCATTTAGCAGTCACCCACCCACACTTCACAGACTGCTAACTAATAAAAATATTTTGAATTTAGTTCCGGCTCTATCAGATAGCGCTAGCTACACCTGTTCGTATGATACGATACATGTCATACTAGCGCTGCGGGAAGTATATGAAGCTCCATTCGCAAAATCAGCGAATTTTAAAACCAAATCATGTGTGATGATTAGCTGTATATGTCATGGAATATCTTTAGTGAAGAAAACGGAAATCTAACTTTTCGTCAAAAGTTCGACAATTTACGTAACTCTCCTATACCCCAGCATATAGAAGGTTCAAGCCAGAAAAAAATCAATATCATATCGAAGAAGGAAGCCTGTCAGGTCTCAAGAGACAAAGCTAGAGTGTTGAAGCGCAGATGAATATCAAGTCAATCAACTGCGTCAATTGAAACAGATATAGAAGACAATCTCACATGTTGAAATAGACGAAGACATCATTGATCAACAACAAACAACATTGATTTCTAGTATTTTGGAAATCCCTGAAACGGTTGAAGAACTTGAATTTACCAGCTGAAGCTATTGCTGAGGCTTCTGGACAAATAGAAAAACATAGCGATGGCGAAAGTGAAAGTGGAGAAAATGGAGATGAAGAAACTAAAAATTTGGCTGCAGCAGAAAAATCTGCAAGATCTTTGCACAGAAGTACAGAATTTCGCTATAGGACAGCATGGAGTATGGGATTATGATTTAACTTAATATTTAAATTTTTTATTTCTCAATGACGCTGATGTTGTTTAGCCGGTCATGGAACTACCTGACAGTTGATATTTGTGTTGTTATTGTTTTCCTTTGAAATTCTATATTGAATAAAATTATAAATTTAAAAAAAAATTTAGCTGTCTACAACTGGTTCAGCTTATTTGTGAATTTCATTTAAGATATGTGGAGATATTTTGCTGACTCTTTACAAATGTGTGCATGCATCTTTTGTCTTTTATTAGCAAAACATAGCATGAATGTTCAATTTGTCAAAAGTTTTGAATGATATAAGCCCTCCAGAATATTGCAACTTTTGCATGACTTCGAATAAAACATTGGGACACGTGGACTTTAAGTACTAATAATCGCAAATTGTGATTCTTTAGTATCTTTATCATGCAGTTCGTGTCTCTCAATATATTCTTACAATTGAAAATGATAAAATTTATAAGCATGCCCAATTAAACAAGAGAGTAAATTGAAAATTTATGTTATTACAATTTCAAAGCATGCTTATTTTGAATTGGTAAATACGGTGTTAAGCCAACATTAGCACACGGCCTTGCATGCTCATTATGTAGAGTCAAATGGTCAATGTCATTGAAACGTCAGGTGATAGCACTGCATAATATCAATGTTTCGTTCTATAGATACCCATTTCGGCAAAGTACAAATCGCGTTGAAAGCTTTAAGTAAGTCAATTATTGACCCAACAGCTTCGATGGCCGAGTGGTTAAAGCGATCTGATCCAAGGGTCGCTGGTTCGGATCCCATGCATGGAATTTTTTTCTGAATGAAATTAATTCTGGCTCATCAGCAAAAAGAATGTAGTCAAAGAATACTAAGACTACGTAGAGATTAGGATATATCGAAACTGCCCTAGGAGACAAGATGACGTTAGCGAAGCAATTAAAAAATGCCTTAGTCGAAAGAACAAATGGTCGAAACCCATAATAGGTCGAAGGACACATTGACACAATGTCAAGCGTACCCTGCAGGCAAGGGTTGGTACGTGGCACAATCATATCACTAGGAATGAGTGCTACCCAAGTGTACATAAGCTATGGAAAATTAACCTAGGGTCTTCAGCACAGTATGTCAAGCGACTTGACTCAAGCGACTTGACTCAAGCTACTCTGGTAAACGCGAGCTAACTGACAGGCCAGGCCTTATCATACTAACGGCTGGCCGTGGTAAATTCAAATCTGCAATACATATTGAGCACGGACAGTCTGGGCGCGCATTCATCAGGGTAGACTCATGCGTGCCCCAGATGACTGAACTTAAAACCTGACCGAGCCACTCAGGAGGCAGTGTACGCCATCTCGATTTACTCTCGGAATCCGACGTTCGAAATCGACCGTCAGATAAAAAGGTACAGTATTGCCAGGGTCTCGAACCCGGGACCTCCGGATTCAATGACCGACTAGCTCTACAACACCGAGGCGCATCGATCGATTTCCGACAATAAGACCGTTAAGCTATATATAGCGTGTCGCGATTTAAAAAAAGAGAAATCCGGGTTAATAGGCATTCCGTTCCACTACGGTGTTGAATACTTTATTGCATTTGCATTCCCCACAGCTTAGGTGAATATAATAATATTCAGATACCGCAGGATATCGGAATGGTTAATAGGCTGATTTAAGTAATGCGTGTGTCCGAAAAAGGAGGTGGAAGATGTTAAATACCGAACATCCAAGGTTACAAGCAATTCTCTAATTTGCATTTGGTATTCATGTAAAAAAGAAATGATAGAATGACATTTGGGAAAACCCAGATGATTAATGGATTATATATAACTGACCACAAGAGTACTTGTATAAAATTGCACTGTAATGACTGAGACTGAGTTGATTCGAACCGTATTTGGGCTTTTAGCCAAATATTTACCAAAGCAACAAATGCCTCCAAAAATATATATCCAAAGGGTTGGAATCTCGCCGCAAAATTTTATATCTTTCAGCATCACCAAAAGGCAGTATTCGGAATGTTATTGTAAAGTTGTTTCTCATGGCATTTCCGTATAATTTCCGCACTTCTATATACATGTACGTCGAATTTCTTGGTGCAGGACTTTTCGGCCCCAACACTTTCGGCCCCAATATTTTCGGCCCAGGGCATTTTCGGCCCCAACACCTTCGGCCCCAACATTTCGGCCCCAATACTTTCGGCCCCAGTACATATTTGGCCCCATAAAAGTTGATTTTGAAGACGGTTGCAGAGACCAAAAAAGCCTATACCAGAGATGCAAAAAAGTTCAATTGAATATATAAATGAGATCTCATATAAATGTCAAAATTCCTTAATCTATACTAGGTGATTGGCAATCATTGATGTATGTTTATTTTTGACATCAACTTTTTTTTGCATCTCTCAAAATATAAATTAACTGGAACTTAAAATATTTTTTGTCTTTTCAATTAAAATTCCTTTTGTCTTTTCAATTAAAATTCCTTTTTTTTTATTTCAATTTAAATTATTTTTCAATTAAACATTCATATAAGAATTGAAATGATATTTGGAGCCGAAAGAGTACAGGGGCCTAAAGTGTACTGGGCCGAAAATGAACTCGGGCCAAAAGTTTTGGGGCCGAAAATGTTGGTGCCGAAAGTGGTGGGGCCGAAAGTGTCGGGGACGAAAAGACCTACACCCGAATTTCTATATAATATTCTAGCGACGGCGCCGAAGACTCGATTTGACACTTATTTACGTTTGAATACGCACCTCTGCAGCTGTGATGGGTACTTTTTGGGCCGGGGAATTTGTTTTTAATTGCTTTACATTTTTTCTCTCCACTTACATTTTTTCAACATTCCTATTTTTATTCCAAGCATCATTTAAATTTGTAGGAAAAAATTGATGAAGAAACAAAATGTGGGGTTGGCGGTCATAATTTTGTGCGAAGCGGACAAAATTGGGTTGGTATAGTCATAACATATGAATAGGAAAAAAATGTGCAAAATTGGAATGGCCGCATAGTGAAAATAGGCTCTCAGCAAAAAAATTCCTAGTGATCATTTTAGTATTTATTATAAAAATATGATCCTACTTTTCTCACCTGTTTTAATCCTGCAAAATCTCCAGAATTGATTCGAAACTGTAAAGAAAAAGTTAATTTTATAAATCCAAAATGGCGGCACGGCGAGCAGGCGGCGTGACACGAAGATGATAACCTTCCGGAAATGATCAATCATAAAATTATGCTAAGATAACTAAAATGCAATTTTGTGCCCAAAAGTCTTAATTTGAATCCAAAAATGTTGAAAATATTTTCAGAAAAAGTAATGAACGCGCCTGAACTTGGGAACTTATACGCCCACTTTTTAAAGGCCTATCAAGTGATTATTCTTTCGAAAACACAGCGCTTGTTTTTTCGGATCATTCCGACCCAAGGTCAGAATTCAGGTCCGACCCAAGGTCAGCAATCAGGTTAGGGATTCTTTAAAATATAACATGTACAATTAATATCAAAAAGCCCTGCCTTTTCATTATTCTTTAAATATAATTTTTAAATCCCTTATTTACTTGAGAGAAAAAACAGGAAATCAACATTATACAATAGAAAATATACAACTCAAAATAATTAGTGGTTTTTAGAAAAAGAATAATAATTTAGTATCTAAGAGAAAATAAATATAAACCATTAAATTCAAAAAGATAAAAACCTGGCTATTACCTAATTGTAACATTAACAAAACTTGGAGTAAAATCAAATAGCTAAGTTGTTAAAAAATGCATAACAAATATATCACCAAAATATAGATATAAGTCAAAATATAACATACCGGTGCCAGAAAATACAAGAGATTGAAAAAGCATTTGTTGAGCAATCTTTAAAATAAATATTTCAACATAAAATAATGTGGGAAATCAAAATCAAAAATTATTTGATCTTGGCATTGCAATATTTTTTTCTTTTAAACTTTACAATACTTTTGTAGACTAATAATTTTGTAGACTTTAAATCTGGCTCAAAATCGAAAACTAATAAACACAAAAATTGCAACTGTAAATTAACTCTTTCTCGAATTTTTAAATTGCAAAAATAGCTACGATCACATGGATCACCTGTATACATGTAAATCAAAACGAGGCTTGAATATCAATAGACAATATTTGCAGTTGCAATAGAAATTATATCATGTATATTCAATAAAAAAATGTTTATCATGAATGAAATTGTCTAAAAATAAATAAGTAAATAATGCTTACTTACAAATCACTGTACCAAAGAATAGTCAAATTGAGTACTTTTTGTAAAGATTCATGCATTATAATAGCAGACGATTGGGTTTTCCGTAATTTCTATTTTTAGCTATTACCTTTCAGATGATCCATTCAATAGCAATTCACAAAAAGTTTTGAATTCGTTGAAGCAGGTAGAATGGCAAAAATATAAGAGATTTATGTCCATGGTTTTAAAAGGGAAGGGCAAAAAGCAATGCCATCGGCAATGTCAATGCCCAAGTTCAAGCTTTTAATGGCAAAATATAAATGTACTCACTTCTTAGGGTTGCGGCCAGCCCAAAAAACATGGGCACTATCAACCCACAACCAAAAATGCCATTTTTTGGGCCTCGTTGTGGTTGCCGCTATTCGACGCGAAAATACAAACCGGGCCTCAGATTCCCATTGCGACGCCAGAGACCAGAGCGAGAGTCGCGGGTAGGTTACTGACCGGGGAGCTAGAGTGTGCCGCTGAGAAATTCATTGTACACCTCGAATTGACTTGATCTAATATTTTTTTATTTAAAATTATTTTGTTCACCCAAATTGAATTTATGTTCATCATGTTCATGACACCAAACTTGATCCTAAATTGACTTTCTGTGATTTAAAATGAGACCTGAAATTGACTTTTTTTGCAATAATCAGTGACAATGTACAAATGCAAATATAATCAACTGGAGGTGTATTTATGCAGAGTTAGGAAAAATGGAACAAATGAGAGAGAAAAACAGAAGAAAAAAATAAATAGAATAAATTTCAGCTTTATTTTTCTTTAAAAAAAAGTTATTTTGAGATATTAAAAATTGCGCTCTGGAGCGATATGTACCGCCACCCCACCCGGGGACTTAAGCTCTGAAGGGGTTCTGTGGATCGGGACCATCCACCGATTTCTAGCGCTAGTTTCACCCTAAGCGGCGCTATTTTGACATTTCGTTAGTAACTCCTCCGCCATTTCGTTGCTTCGCTACAAAGTTCTAACTAATCGGCTCGCGGGACCGAAAAACTATTAAATCCTTTTCGCGTTAACTCTGCATAAAAAGGCCTGTTATCGTGAACTGGTACACCAAAACATTCCACAATTATTATTTTCCATAAAATTAAACAAAAACAAACTTTTTAATCAGTTTCACATCATTGATTTTATTTCATTTTGGCTTTTTCAGTAAAGTTCATTTCATTATGCATCACAGACATACGGTACACGATATGTACTCTTTTTACTATCCCTTCACCCTTGTTATATATGGAATGCACGATAGAATAATTTAAACTAATTACTCTAAAATCATGCACTATTTTTTTAATAAATGATATACTCTGTCCTATCAATCCTAGATCTAGTTTAAAAAATAAAATCACATAACTGTTCATCACAAATGTCACCTAATGAATGTCCAAATTATGCGACAATGTCTGAATGTCTGGTGTAGTCTCACTAAGCATAAATATCACTAAGCATAATTATCACTAAGCATAAATATCAATAAGCATAAATTTCAAAAAACAAAATAGACCTGGCCAATGCAATCGGGTAATTCCTTTTCAACCATAGGGGTGCATTTTGAAATTTATGCTTAGTGATATTTATGTTTAGTGAGACTAAGCCGAATGTCTAGCGAGCAATTTATAGCTTTAAAGCTGAATACTACAATGTATACTTAATAGTGACGTCATGCAGCTAGAATGCAGTGTAAATAGCGCAAACATAACTGAATTGAAGGCAAGACATAAGATAACCAAATTTAAAATTATTATATCATATATGTCATATATCCATTTAAGAATTGATAAAAACAGAAAATTTATTATAATTTTTCAAAGATTTTGAGATGCAGTGTGTCAAAAACAGATAATCCTACTTCACAGGTTAAAAGAGTGCAAATTAAGAACTCTGTGAACATATTATGTAGCCATAAACTAAAGACCCATTCTCACCTGTCAAAGCCTCAACCAGCATAGCAACTGCTGGCCATGAAATATGATATAATACCATGGGAACGAGGATGTTAAAGACCATCTAAATATCTTTCTATTGATACCATTTAATATAAAATGCCGTCTTGCATGACTGAATACGAGCTATTTGAAAAAGACTAGTTAAAATAAAATAAAATTCAAGTTATGGTTAAAGCGATTAATTAGCTTGAAAAAGTATTTGATTTTCAACCAGTCTTTTTTAAATAGCAGGTTTTCATGGTATCAATAGAAAGGTATTAATGGTGGCTACCTAATATTTTCAAATAATCCTTAATTTGTGCACGTTTAACCTGGGACATACTATTTTGGCTAATATATGATATATTTCGAAATTTACTGTACTGGGTAACCTGAAAAGTCCAAAATTAAAGATATATCCATCTCATACAGGTTCAAAAATGTACTAAAACATTATAAGAGTGTTTTCAGAGCAAAAACTTGGTTTTCAATGTCGCAGTTCATATATTATTCGATCTGTCTATAGCCATGTTTTAAATACAATAGTAATAATAGCTTTTTCTCTACAATATAATTCTTCGTCTATAAAACTATCTTATCTCTAACTAACTTATTTATCAAATTATCATAACTAATATCTATCTAATTTATATAGCTAATATATACAAAATACAATAATATTTGACACATTTTATGTGATTTCTATCGGGTACACATCAATTTTGTCTATGCTAATTTTAAAAAATCATGATTGTCATGTGATTAAACCACGTGACTTTTGTTAGCTAATCAGCTAGCTATCGAGTCAAAAATACATATGTTTACATTAAATTTAAGAGTACACCATTCAGCACAAGTATTTATCGACACAATATCTGTTTTATCGACACAACTTCAAATTGAACAAGCAAATTAACTTTTCAAAATGTTTGAAATGGTAATTTCATTTTAAAAATAAAAATAGAATAAATCACATGTATACATCTAAATGCATCAACAAAAACATTTCATTCTTTAAAGAGTTAAAAATGATATCACACATCAAAGAGTCAAGCTAACAAGTGCATAGACTTGGTACAAAATATATATTTTAACGGTGAATATGTAAAAGAGGAAGCTATAAACGAATTAACTTAAATATATTAAACAAAATTAATCAAGCCTTAATTGTTAACTACACCAATTATCTAGATATTTTAAATTCACTGGCCAACTTTCTTATAAACAAGGGATTCTCAATTTCCTTGGTGTCCGTCGCTCATAAACAAGGTGACATCTAAGATAGCAGTTAGAGCTATACAAGAGCAGTGCAGCGTTACTTTTATACAGATATTGTACAATATCTGTTTTATCGACACAATATCTGTTTTATTGACACAATATCTGTTTTATCGACACAATATCTGTTTTATTGACACAATATCTGTTTTATCGAAACATTATCTGTTTTATCGACACAATATCACAGGTTTTATAGCTCTACCCTACTTTTAAGATGAGCTGTTGCTAATTAATCTTCATATTTCGTCGATAATAAGATATGTTATCAAAATTAGAATGACAAGAAAAAAAGTATAACAATATAAGAATTTGGCCTGGCTTTATATACCGGTATCCGTTTATTCTATAATTTAATCAAATTTTAAGCCATATACGTTTTAATACTTGCTCCCTCATATTTTACTAGCTGTAAAAACCCTTACAATTAAAAACTTTATGACAACATATTGTAATGACTAGAACAAAATAAGTTTTGAACAACGTCAAATTTTGGCATCAATTAACTACAACAAGATTAATTGAATAAATATAATGAGTAAATTTTAGGGAGGATTTTCTAATGTAGCATAATTATTGTATCCATATTCTACATAAAATCAGGAATTTATACACTAAATTCCGGAAACAATTCTAAGAGTTATTAACAAGAGCATTATTTTTAAAATAAACATCTCAAAAATTATTTTATAATGTACCTTCTTATAAGTTATATGTAATTATAAAAAATATTTCTAACTGAAATATGCTAGCTAAATTCTTAATTAAATAAGAACTAATCATGAAAAATATATACACAGACTGTTCTTTGATCATAGGGTTAATTCAAAATATGTTTTCTGAACTTCTATAGATTTTTTCTCTGAAGTGTGACAATGAAGGAAAAAATAATTCCAGATTTTCCACAACGCGCCAATTTTTCCTAAAAATGTTGACCATGCACCGGCAGTCCGGCACTCAATTTTTGCCATTTTCCTCTGTTTTGATACTAATGTTATTTTAAATGGTGCCTTAAGCTTATATAAGTAATAATAATGGTCCTAAAAATGGTAAAAAAACAAAACAAATGAGGACAAAATTGGCAAACAACTGAAAACAGTGGAAAAAGGGGTTTTTTTTTGCCAGGTGCCCCCCCCCCCTATAATTTCCCGATTTTCGAAAAACAATTACGTAATGAAACCTATTTATTTGATTTATATCAAATTAGCAAAAGAAGTATTTGTAAATGGAAGATATATATTCAAGATAAGAAAAAAAAAAATCTCAAAAAATTTCTTAAAAACTTGCCTAGCAACGGCCCATAGCAACAAGGATTTTTTAGGGTTTTAAAATAGAAGACGTCGTCGATACCATACCGGACTATTTCAGTCCATCAGGCGGTAATTGACCATTACCCCACAGGGTTGACGTGAGTCATTACGTCATCGGCTACGTACTATGTAAGCCAACCTGGGAGCCGCCGCGACGCGGCTTCTCTTCGTCGAATAGCCCCCA
>JAUCNG010393366.1:0-16780 GCA_032353305.1 Cephalothrix spiralis
TTTGTCCATTATAGATTTCGGGATTATAGATTTTGTCCATTATAGATTTCGGGATTATAGATTTTGTCCGTATACCCAGGGTTTAATAGAAGGTAGGTTCGTATGACCGCTATTTTCTCGACATCTAAAAGTGTTGAATTGGCCGCGTCCACCATTCCGATTTATTCTCCGCAAATTACGTTCTCTACCCGGCCGTCATATAATGAGGCTGTAGGCGTCAATATAATTTGTGCGCAAAATGCCCGTCCACTAGCGCAGCCTCTATCGACTAAAAATTTGTCTTTTAATATGGTCCCTTTGCAAGGCCTTTTGCGGTACGATCTTGGAATTTGGTACACTTCTACGTTAAATTACGCGATTTCTCGCCAGCTGCAGCGGCGCGTCAATTTATTGTGACTTCATTCATCTCAAGGTTTTCCTCGACAGCAATTTTTCTATCACGTGACGAAAACGCAACAAGATCCCGAAAAAATAGGGACCTCGCAATGTAGCCACAAAGCGCTTTACTGTTATCAAAACAATAAACGCAAATTTTTATTCGCCAAAGGCGAGTAACCGGTTATAGTACCGTATTAAATATATCATTTCGCGGCCATTGAGCTATAGTGTGCCAAAAACGTGGTTGGGTATAAGTGACAGAATGCAGAGCAAATAGCGGTAAAAGTCTTTAAATATCCCTTCGTTTAACAACTCTTTTTACCTATACATTTTTAAAAGTAAAAAAAGCGTGGTCAAGTCAAAGTCAATCATAAAGTGTTTCGATTTGACGGTGATGTCTTAAAGCATTTTTGTTTTACATCACGCTCCCCATTTACCAGACAATGCCATCAGCGTATGCAGGATTCGCCAGTCGGTATCCATGCCTCTCTTGTGACTCAACATAACTATGTTGAATGAGTGTCCTGTGCTTTGATTCTTCCTTTTTTCTCTCTTGCAAACGGCGCTCCATGTCGGCTCTGGAACAATAAAATCATGCCAATTAAACGCCTATTACATATCACAAATCAAAATCATTTCGCCTATAAATTTGGTGACAATTTTAGCTTTTTTGTCACTAAAATTGTAGTAATGTAACAGTAGTATAAAACACTGAGGAAAAAGAGAAAACTGATGAAGGACCTTTCTATGGTGCTCGAAGTGACTGTTAGCGGAGCGGATGGTTAGGCGCGTCGTAAGAAATGCGGCGCGGATGGAAAACGAACCCCGCGCGCCCACCTTTGACCGTTTTTAGGAACCCCCCGGGTCCAAGTAGGGCGCACGCTGCGCAGAGTTTGTTTTCTATCCAATCCGCTCCACTAACGATCACATCAGACCATAGAAAGGGGTCATTCATCAGTTTGTAGATTAACAAAGGTGAGACGTTTTCGGGTTATAATATATATGCAAATAATTTCAGATAACCACAGCAAAATGAAAGTTAAGATTTAACTTACATGTAGTAATTGAATATATCCAACGATTTATTGACCAGATTCGCCGATTTCGATGTAGAATTCCAGAACAATTGACCAATTATATCCGAGAAAAATTATGGGTCGCATCGCGATTTCATGGTACTTTGCTGAATTGCCATTTAGGGATTGGACACATTTTACATGTGTTATACTGCATCATGCTTAAACTCGGACTCTGATTAGTCAGAATCAGGTCACGTGACCGCGATTATCTGTGGATAATCTGGCAGTCTACTTCGAAACTGGCGAATTTGGTCAATAAATTGTTTTGTATATTTAATTACATGTACTAAGTTAAATCGCAGTATAAACATCTTAACTTTCATTTTGCTGTGGTTATCTGCAAAATCTGTAACCCCGTGTACAAATTTGTTGATTTTTGATCGCTCATAACTTGGAAGATAATATGGTTAGGAACATAAAACATTGACCTACCCCATGGTTTTCATACCCAATGAATTCAAAATAATATACTCTATTAGAAGTGCCCTTACTAAAAAACGGTCATTTTTTGAGACGCCGCTCAAAAGTGGTATGAGCTTTGCTTAATTTCTAGACTTCTAATTGGACTAAGGTAATACAATTTTGATGTAAATAGGGGTTTTCGAAGTCAGGGAATCGAATGGCGCACATAGTTTTATGATTAGGTTATTGCAAGTGCCAGTTATAATACTTCGGTATGATATTGGTGTTGAAATCTTCAGGAGCCAGGTCCAGGGCGGTTTTTGGCGCCAAATTTTTTTGTTTCGCCAAGGATCTTAGACCAACGTATATTTTACGAAAATGAAGTACAACTTTACATTTTTTAAAACCCCCTCCCCCCTATTATCAGTCACGGTATTTTTTCTCTCTCTTTGAATAGTTAGTCTAAACTTACTTTGCCTTTTTCGACATGGCTGAATTTGCTTCATCATCAACGTTGACCTTGACCTTACAAATTACAAATCCTTGACTAAACACTTTTGCTTCTCCACTTCGGTAAAACTGCAAAGCTCGAACAACTGATTCAACGTCAGTCATTAGAACCCAGGCAAAGCCCGTGTTGCATCCAAGTACAGGGTCCTAAAAGTAGGAAAGAAAACAAAATTAAGTGGTGACAACAAAATGATCCATGTATGATTTTTGATAAGGTTAAAAAAAATACGGACTCATCTGAGACTTATGCACCATTCACTGAAATGCAAGGGGCCACCCCACCCAGTGACTTCGCGCTGAAGGAGTTTGGTGGATCGCTTTTAGCGTCGCTAAACGTCACTAAATCGCGCGACGGACTCTCGCAAAAGGGCATAAGGCTCCTTTAACTTTTAAGAGTAAGGTATCTTCCCTGTATAATTTCCTTTTTTTTATTATAATCATAATCCTTTCAAAAGTCTGTTTTGATTTTTATTAAATTCATAATCCTTTTTTGAAGTGATTTTTGTCCCAAAAATTTTCACTTTATAGCCAAGCAGCATTCAGAAAATTTATACTTAATATTCTTTTTCTGAACGGTTTGTGACTTCTGCGATCATAGATTAAGTATATTCAGATAGTGCAACTACTACTAAATTCATGTCCGATTTTAAGGTTAGTTTGGGTCTTTCCTCATAGAGGGCCTATACTGTAGATATGATTAATAATAAGTGTCTTTCTACAATGATATAAAGGCCCGGTTTGAGCAATATAGCTCGAAATAAGCATCGGACAAAAGACTCATTTTGCACTATCTGGGTAATTAATTTATGGGACTAAGTTTTAAGTAAATCGAAATCTATTTCCTAGATATTTTATGGCGGCATCGTGGGAAATGTTTTTCGATTCCCTAATCCTGCATAAAAACGCCTTTAATATCGCATAATAATCACCTTTAGTAAAAAGACTTCTGAAATGTTGCAATCGGCCTCCATTTCCAAAATGCCCTCTAGTTTCTGCACAGAGACGGCTGACGGTAGGCCTGAAATATAAATTGCTTTTTCTCTATGTTCAGCTAACTGTAACCAAGATGGTGCCTGCTTATTTGCACCGATGACGTCATTCCATTCTTCGGCCGCTAGGAGGCATTCCGAAGATTCTGAAAATTAAGTTAACTTTTGAATATTACTTCACATTTTATAAGACGGTTGTCAGATGCTCTCCTGGAATTAACATAGACGGTCCGCTTGCTATAGCATGTACCCGATTAATGTCGATTTACCCCGAAGTGGAGATATATGTCTCAGTTTGCGCTGTTTGAAGAAATGAAAAGATCTGAGGGGTCATTTCGATTCCCAAAGGTAATTTCAGCTAAGCTCTCAAGTACCTTTGGCATTACGGGTCCTATACGCTGTGATTTTTCATCCTGTCAGGTACGGCGAATCAGAGCGCACGACACGGAAAATTCCGAATGACGTCAAACGAACAATCAATTGAAAATCATTGACCCGTTCTTGAAAGGAATCATAAATTGCTATGCATCTAAGATCCCCGACTAGCATTAGCTCACATATATACGTAATCTTTCGAACTTGATAAATAAACGTTCTTTTTTAGACTTTGAATGTGTAGGTGGGACAGGTGTAGAGAACAATATATGCAATCCCAGAATTTGATATCCAGCCCCCCGAGGTATAGATAATGCCAATAAACATAGCGCGGTAGTCAAGATGCTGACGGGTCTGCGGAGATGAGTTGATTCAGATTTAGCGGTGTTGAAAAATGAAAATATCCCTACACTGAAAGCGCTGTTTCATAGATTCGCTTTCAGAGTTTGCGCCCTTTGAAGAAATGAAGAAATGATAAGATCTGAGGGGTCTGCGGATATGCGCTAATTCAGATTTAGCGATGTTGAAAAATGAAAATATCCGTATACATTTTTCAAACACCGCTAAATCTGAATCAGCGCATTTCCGCAGTCCCCCCTCAGATCTTTTCATTTCTTCAGACAGCGCAAACTTTAATGCGGATCTCTGAAACAGTGCTTCTAGTATACAGATACAGTTTCATTTTCCAAACACCGCTAAATCTGAATCAGCGTCTGCGGATATCCACATCTCCGCCTTCATTCCTTCATTCTGGACACGTACATGTATGCCGAAGTAAGGGGCAACTCAGGGTATACTGGCCGAGCAGACAGAGCCATCCAGTAACCAATACCCAGTGTCTGTGTTTGTGCGCCTAGCGAGCCTCGAACCCGTGCCCCAAGTGTGCTACCAATTGTGCTGCCAATTGTGCTGCGTAACTGGACTCTGTATCGTCATGGTTATGAGAACAGCACATTTACGCTAACCGGGTCCAACCATATAGCATTTTTACCCCACCAGGAGCCGTTAAGATGTTTTTCGAAAAATAGGGCCACGCCCTGATAAAAAATATTCCAAATTCTAATTAAATGGACCTCCGTGATTGGCTAGATTATACCTTTAATATTCCATAACGCCTTTAATTCTAAATTTTTGTATTTCAATGCATAACGTTTAATACTATATATTGTGTATTTTAAGATTCTTTTAATGCAAGGGAAATTTTCTCACTGGGACACCCTGTATGCTACAACTAATATGAAGGTATTTACCATTGCCTTTGAAAGCCGAAGCTATCTGCAAAGCGTCATCGAATGTCAAATTAGGAGTCATATGCTGGCGATGATCTGTAATAATCGAGCCACAGTCGAGTGCTTTAGCATACAGTGCTGAAAATAAAAAGCATAAAACAATCAGGGTTTTCAATAGTATCGGCGATACCACATGACCGATACGTTTACCGGTACCAGCAATATATAAGCGAAACCGATACCAATCGAAACTTTTTTGCAGTGAGATGGCCTTAGACTGCATCTCCTTGAAGGCCTTTTTTAGTGATCTTAAACACACTGTTAACCGGTATACTTTTACTTTATAAGCATTGATAAAGGCAATACTGACGAAATATTTGCCTTTTCTGCCTTGTATGAACAATCATAACTCCTAAATCAGTTTAAAATACCATAAACTATAAAAGTTTGGTAATTAACTGATAATTATAAACATTATAAACAATAGCACTGCTTTAACCTAGGTCCCGTTACAATTGAGTTCCTAAGGATTTGCCAAAACATTCCGGAGCATGGTCTTTGATTTTTGATATGCCATAAAGCAATTCAACCATGTGACTTGTGTATTCAATATTTATTTATTTTCTGTATTTCATTTAGTACTTTATAAGCATTGATAAAGGCAACACTGCCGAAATATTTGCTTTTTCTGCCTTGTAGTTTTTCTTTTCTTTGGATGACCTGTGTTTGAGCGTTTAGTAATACTGTTCTGTGTCAGTGGATTTTGCCTTTTTCGTAATTTGTAGCCTATAACGGTGCCGGGAATAAGTGTTTTATATTTTAGTTATCTGCTAATCTCACTACCACTGCGCGACATATATAAGTGTGCTCGCTGCTCACTGCATGTGATTTAAGTGTGCTCACTGCTTCCAGCATGACTAATGCCAACTCACTGCTCATCGCTTTTTATGGTAATCTCACTGCTCACAGCATTATTTACCCCCAATCCCATGCCTCACGGAATCTGACTGCATCTTACAGGACCCATACCAAGCCTCTGAACAAAGAGACGGAGAGTTGAGCGCCTACCATTTAAAAAATACTTACAAGCATGTCCTCCAAGGCTTGTTAGGTCTACAACTAAACCATGTTTTAAAGCAGGAAGTGCACTAGTCTCTGTTTCAACATCATCACCAATGTTCAATTTCAACCCTAGAAAAAAAGAGATAAATAATTTATTAGCATATTCAAATTATACGCCACACATGTAGCCTACGTTATAATTGGTACGGCACTTATTGTAAAGTTGTTTATTGGACGACTGCCTGGTTCGAGTTCGACCTGTGTTCCTCCACCGCTTGCCATTACGAAGAGCATTCCTAATTGTAGTAAAAGCCGATCGAAGTGAAGCGATAATCGTTTTTGAAAATATACGGGCTAAATCGCGATTTTATTATACCTTTCGGAACATGAGAAAAACTATTGAACTTGAATTACCAGATTATAGGCCTACAATTCAGGAACATGCATCAAAGTTGGCTGCGTGTTTATTTTGCTCACTCGCGTGAGCTCAGCTGATAAAATTCCAGCCTATCTTACCTTATACATAATATCAAATCCTATTCGGCTAAGGATTTATGCACCGATATATAAAGCGATGCATATATAACCCAACATCACTTTTGCATCAGGTCAATGTTCATGCTGAACACCCCCCTCCTCAGCATACGACAGTGAATTGGTGTCGACTGCTCGACGAACGATTTAAAAAAAAACGTCAAAATTTTGCCGAAGCTCTAAAATTTTGGCGTCGGAAAAGAGTCGAAGCGTTAGGCAACCATGCAGCTGTATTTTTTAATGTACTTTATGTCGAATTGCTGGTATATATAGGCTGATGTATTAGTGAATATGCACGCATGAATATAACTGTGTTCCGCATGATCAAGAATACATGGTATCTGATGGTATGATAAGGCGAGCGCCGAAAGCCGAAGGCACGAGCCAAAATTTCTACGCTTCACACTATCACGAATCACGCTAATATTTGATTTCACGTTAGCCGATGATAAAATGCAAATCACGGATCACGCTAACTTAACAGTTGATCACGTTAGCCGTTAAACACTGACTTGAAAATGGCCCCACCTGAAGATACCAGCGAAAACGCTTGTTGACCGGTTTACTCGACTTTATCCAATTGTGGGTCATTTATTTCCGTTCTAATGACGTTATGAGTAAACCGTACGTGTGTCGTAAACACGTTTTTTAGGAAATAACTTTATTCAGCCTCGCCTAGGTATTTAGTTACTCACCTAAAGTTTCAGCTAGCGCTTTGTAAACCTCTTCTATATCTTCTTCTTCTATAGTTGTATCCTGAGAGCCACATCTTAAACTTACAAGGGAACTACTTTTAGATAGGCATTTTACTAGACAGGTTAGACCTTCGGCACCTTAAAATAAAATATCAACATTAATAACCCTTTCGCAGCATACCAGGCCTATTTTGAGATCTTGTCCCCAAGGACAGTTTCGATTTATCCCAATCTCCAGGTCGCGAAATTTTATTGGTCGCCTTTCTCGACCGTACTTTTCCCCCCGATTAATATGCTGATATTTTATTGCGCGTGTCGTTCGGTTCCCACAATGCATTCGCACAACTGGATGAGACCAAATTCGAGATCGAATCTCACTCAGTAGAGTGCAATTCGATATGATTAGAGATTAGCATGCTCTAACGAAATGAAACGAACTAATGCAGTGTAATAATATAAAGGTAAAACAAATTTTAGCTAACGATTAATCCAACTAACCTATTTTGTTGTCCATAACATTAAGAGAATGAATGCCAATTTTCTTTGAAAATATACTTGATAAAGCTTTTGCTCCTTCGTTGCCCATCTATAAAACAAAAAGAAAACCAACATTTGTTTAATATTTGTTCTTGAACTAACATGTAATTTTTAAAATTTCAAAAATTTATAATTAGCAAAAATTGTCAACAAAATCAAAATAACATCTTTTAAGTTCTTTATTCACAATTTTGTATGAGCAATTACTGATATATGGATATTTTTGTTAGGCCGTAACTTATGCACCGCGAAGGGGTGCAAGAATAGCGATGCTTAGAGCTATAGCGCTAGGATCACTCAAAGCGGTGCTAGGCATCGCAGGCGGGGACACTTGATCGATTGATATTTGTCGCTCAAAGAGGTTTTTATATATTTTTTAAAAATTTTATAGAGAAAAAATCAGATTGTAAATGGAACAAATGAGCAGAAGAAGAAAAAAGGTAATTTTAATCAGGGTGTCTACAGAATAACCAGGATCATTTTCCCTGACTTTCCATGATCATTTCTAACCATTTTGCCTGACTTTTTTATTATCGAAATATGAGGGGTCAATGCCTTTGTGTGATTTCCGATAAAATCTTGCGCCTATTTCCGTTTCCGATAGCAATTTTTCTCGAGTTTTCCGTTTCCGATAGTGATTTTCGAGATTTTTGCATGTTTCCGTTTCCGATAGCAAATTCCGATAGCAAATTTGAAAAGAAAATTTTCCATTTTCCGTTTACGATAAGAGGCATTGACCCCCTCAAATATCAGATAATACATTATATTTAGAAATAAAGAGGAGTATGAAAGTGAAAATTTTCAACTTTATTTCTAAAAACAAACATACATATTCATCTTAAAGTTAACAAATTAAAACAGCTAGTCTCAACTTTTTATATATATCTTAACAGATCCGTGCGCGCCGAAAGCGCGGAAAATTAGGAGTTTTTAATTATAAGCCACGACATATATTTGTATTTCAGACAATTTTCCCTGACCACAAAGATGAATTCCCTGACTTTCCCTGACCAATTTTCAATTCCCCGACTTTCCCTGACCCGAAGTCACCTCCTAATTTTACATACTGTATAATATGCGCTCTGGAGCGCTATGTACCGCCACCACGCAAAGCAGTTTTGTTGTAAAATTATAAGACCCGACATTTTTGCACGCGACTTTAATGTGTGATGTGGTTATCTAGGTCACAGTGGCATTTATTGTACCCACAATGGAAGCTACACCAGCAGACCATATTCTTACCCTATTAACTGAAAGATCCAATGATTCCAGGCGACACGATTTAGCTCCTGTAACCGCGGCTACGACGGTTTTTATTCCATCATCAGTGAAGCGATTCGCCGACAGAACCAACATTTTCAAAGGGTAGTTTTGTTTCAAGGCAGCATTGATAGGTTCAAGGTCAGCATCAGCCAAACTGCATGCATTAAGTCGAAGAACCTCCAAAAATTTAGGACCCTCCACCTCTGAAAAATATGAATGTGGATTAAAATGACAACGGAATATAGTGTTTTCACCTCAACCTAAATTAAATAGGATTATACAAAATTGTACTCTAATTATTTATTTATAAACTTTATTTTTAAGATCAGATTGACAAAAAGGTGCAAGCACTTATCTCGTGTCTCTCTAATAATTACGCGCTTGCTTCGTCGTGCTAAAAACATTGCGGATTTGAATTAGGCACTAACACCCCAAAGGCAGTGGCGTAACTTTAGGGAGTAGCTTTTGAGCGAATCATAAGGGCCACCGAGCTCATGGGGCCTCAATCGAAAATCAACAAAAAATGTATATTTTGAAATGTATTATTTCAAAAGCTAATGACAGTCATTAGCTTTTGATTATTTGCACTCTTAATAATAACATTAATAAGCCTTAAATTTCATAAAATTTCTCACACGGTCTCGCTTCGCTCGGCTCATTAACAACGATGTTTATTGTTGATTATGTTTGTAGCAGTGATTGTAGTTTTCAGTCATCGTATCTAATGTTTTTTATAGTTTTTCAAAATTTTCTCGCCTTGGTTCGCTCGGCTTTTTTATAAAGTTATTTGAGTTATCTTATGAGTATAAATAGACGTGTGAAATTTAAAATTCTCAAAAGAGCTCATAATTTTTGTATAATTCTGCAGCTATCAGAATTCCCGCGAATCTAACCCTTCGTTAACTATGATGAGATACGTACTAAGTAGACTTTTCAAAGCTTCAGATCCGGCTAACTTCAATCCATCTAGCACAAGTGTTGTGATATAACCTTTTTTCACTGAGAAACCTAATCCACCAACCGCTTCTGGGCACATTCTAGCTTTGGAAACGTCTAAAAGCTGCAGTTTAGGGTAATGGTCCTCATCAAAATAGGCAGGAGTCCAGTCAGTGGGTGTCAAACTTATGAATATACGTTGTAGGTTGGGCGGCTCTGATCCATCTGGAATGATAAATAATAGGTGCTTAAAACAATAATAAACATGACAACAAATATAATCTCAAAAAAATCTCTAATTTTGGATACATGTATAACATGGAATTTGCGCACATGATTACGTGAAAAATAATCATGCATACATGTATCAGGGAATTAGTGTTTCCTTTTGAGGATCCCCACATAGGGAGATTGAAGTCATAACGCTAAATTTCCCGCCCCTGGGGCCCATAGCGCTCTCTCAGGGACCTATAGTGATCAACAATAGGGGCTCTAGGCGACCTACCGCCTAGTTGTGGCACTTAATTATATGTTTTTTGCGATCACATTGCAGCACTATTAGCTCCAGCACTTTTTTATTGATAGAAGACTATATAATATTACTTCATGAGTAGTCGTTTGGTTCGGATTTCATTACGACGTCGAGTGCAAATTCGAGTAATTAAATTCGAACCAATCTACTCATAAAGTAATATTTATCATTACAATGTGTCATAAACTGAGCACTCGCTTAAATACTAATGACGTCATCTAATTGCACGCGACTCCGTTGAATTAGTCCAGACTAATTCAACGGGGTAGCGTGGAATTCGGAATGATTTGAGAAGGATGACATAAATTGAACTGATTACAGTGTAATAATACATAAAAAGGAACATCATTTCCATGGTGTTCAATGCGATTGGCCATATTCGTCATTCTAGCCGGCATACTCTTTGACATCTAAACTACTTGTGTTAAATTCCCTTCACTTTCTTTTCAAGTATTGATATGTATTCTGGATCTCAAACATAAGATCTAATATAATATATAAAACGCACGCATATACATAATGATGTGGAGTGGTCGGTCTGCGCTACAAAGACATTTAAAACGTTGCAAATGTTCATACATGTAATGCTTTTTTTCTTCTGCGCTATAGAATTGTCATAATAAATTCAGGAAGGAAACTTTCAGTGTCTAAACCTAAATTGAGGTTTCTACTGTTTGAAGTTTTGCGCTAGAGAAGGATCATAAAGATTGATAATAGAGACAAATTTGCATAATTATCCAGAAGGACCAAAATCATTATAATCCACTAGTCGAAACTTAATAATTTGTTTCATTCTGTGTAATTCTGCAGCTAGCGACCACTCTTGTGAGACATTTGATAACAAATGTTATTCTTACTAGAATTTTCACATGACAGGCCTCACAGTCATTTTTACTATCTCAATTTTAGGAGATTTTTTTAAATTTTAGGAGATTTTAGGAGATTTTTTAGCAATATCTTGAGATTTTAGGATATTTTGTTGCAATGAGATTTTATGATAATATGACTGGATTTCCCTTTAACTTTCCTTTACTACAAACAAAATATTTTTGATT
This sequence comes from Cephalothrix spiralis, assembly GCA_032353305.1. Lineage (NCBI taxonomy): Eukaryota > Metazoa > Nemertea > Palaeonemertea > Archinemertea > Cephalotrichidae > Cephalothrix > Cephalothrix spiralis. The sequence continues at coordinate 11,577 of JAUCNG010393366.1, forward strand.
TTCAATAAATCAATATTATCTTTGCATATAACGAATTAAAATACTATAACCATACATGTATTAGGTTTTTAATTTTTTTCCTGCGCCTCTGCACAAATAAACTTTAAATCATAAAATCGGAAGCCGAGCGAAGCGAGGCGAGAAATTTTTTGACACCTTTTAAACCATTTTTTATCAAATTTTATGAGAAATAATAGGATTTTAGGAGATTTTAAGAGGAATGTTCATATCTTTTAGGAGAACTGTGAGGCCTGACATGAGTAATACGCGTAAAATTGCAATTAAACCTACCTGCCAATACTGGATGTAAAGCCTTAAACGATTCAGCTGACACCTTTTCATTATCCGACAGATTCAGTTCTTCCAATGCGTGCAAGGCTCCGGGGCCTACTCCTCCAGCAAGAGCTAAGAAAAATTTATCAGAGACGCCACAGTTGGCGAGATTCAGCTCCTTCAGTTGACTTTTACTTTTGGGCTTGGTGAAGATAGATGCGCTTACATCATTTACCTTGACCTTGCATGATTGGAAGGTGACGCTCTCAAGGGCGGGATGTGAAATGCAGTTTGATAAATACGTAGCTAAGTCTGACGATTCGCCAATCTGAAAATAATTGTTCATATATTTAATCCTGCAAATGTGTATCTATTATGTGCTTTTTAAGCGATTTACAAAAATTCCTAGCCAACAAATTTTATCGATTCAAAATCTTAAATACAAATAACAAATTCTAGTCTAAATTCGAGACTTATTTATAATCGAAATTGTCACTTTTCTAACCCCCATTTTAGGTTCAATAGTTCAAAAGTCATTCTTGACACAATCCGCGCGTATAAACTTCGTCACTAGGACATTCCGCATGTGAACCGCTGTTTTGATAACTTCGGCTTATCCCGTGTTTTTCCGAATAGGCCCTTAGCCGGAATTTCGGTAATCCGTCTTACGGAAATCGCCGACGAAGCCCAGAATGCCGGAACTGGTCACAACGTTTACAAATAATTTAATTTTAAACCATTTGATATTTACAGTGTACGTAAGAGAGATAAAATTAATACATTGATACGCAATACAATTCATTTGATTTTATCACTATGTGGGGAAATATCCTGAATTTTACAGATAGCCTGGGGGGTAATAAGGCAGTTTCAATAATTTTAATATTAAGTACATTGCATTTTTGAGTCAGTGGAGGGTTAAAGTGAAGTTTATTCCATGTTATTATCATCATAGGTCCAAATTTATGCGTCATTTTTAATCTCGCTAATAGTTTTGTATCAGAGAACCAGACTATTTCATATACAAATTATAGGAGGAAAATTATAACCAAAAAGTACAGGATTTCTCAAACTAGTACCGGTCTGAAACTTTGGCAGAATTTCGACAAAATAGCAAAGAGTAAATGGTAGAGGGCCATTTTTTTTCTTATGAGTAGTTTTTGAACTGTGGCTTTTTATGTTTTCCCGGAAATTTGCTACCTATCTCTTGTGTACAAAAAACAGGCTCACTCATTGTCATTAACCTCAAAAATACAAGACTTAATTAATTAGTATCGAGCTGAAACTTTTTTTCCTAGCTTAATACATCCTATGAAGGGCCATTTTTGAACTTTTTGAGTAATCGACATTTAAGACAAAAAATGCCGTTTTTCGCACTTTTAATTATCGCGAATTGACCATATCCACGTAGTGGTCATTTATGTCTATGGTTATGTAAGCAAAAGAAAAACTGCATTAGAGAATGCAAATCGGCCAAAGTCAGTTGATGAGTAACGAAGTAGATCACTTTTTTTAGCCTCGTAGCACCATCTCTGGAATTTTCAATGCATTTTTTGCTACTATTTTCTTGAATTTTGGTGCACCGAATTTTAGAAAAATTATGTAAAAAAGGCTAAAATACGGGATCTACTATACGTTACATGCCAAATAACGTTGGCCTAAATACTCCATACCTCATTCCCACCAACATTAATTGATTTAAGCAGTTTGTTGTTTTTGACTCCATCGAAGAAAGCTGCCATTCCATCTTTCTTGCAACAGCAGTTCTTAATAACGATGTTTGTCAGAGCACATTCAGGTTGCTGTAAAAATAGAAGACAGTATCATATCGTTTTTCTACCCCCAGACATTTTTTAATTAATTGTATTACGGATCCGCTTCCGTGAAATGACAATCGAGGGCGGATCACCTCAGAAAAAGCAAACGAGATTCTGGGATTCAAAAATCCATTCCGCTTTACCCTAAATGGAAGGGCGTTAAGCAAAATCCACGTATTTATACCGTCCAATTGCCACCCAGCAAGACCAATATCTAGTACTGTCTTTGTGCCCATTTAGCCTCGAACCCCGCTCTTTTGATTGGAATGCGAGTTCGCAACCTTTATTCTTCGGTTGCCAGCCGCTAAACAGATCCTCGCTCATGCTTAAATTTGTCTTTTTATACTTACAGAAAATGCATCACCAAGAAGGGTACCGATCTGTTTTCCGTCAATGATATCGTTGGAGCTGAGGTCAAGGTCACACAATGTTTTGTTACTCTTCAAACTTTCAAGCAGAAGACGTAGGTCAGTAGAACCGCAACTTCGCATGCTGAATACAAAAGTTATAAAAATTTAAGTATAAAATATGGATGCGTGAAGTTATCGAATTCCGAAAAATTAAACGTTAGTGATAAACTTAATTACATTTTTCCTTTGTCAAACCAAGAATTCAAACAACGAATATTAGGGAAGTTCCGGCACTCAAGATCACAGATAAATGATTATTGTGCTTTCCAATGCCAGATGTTCTTAATTATTTTCAAACGTTCTAGCGCTATTTTGTCAAATTAGCGATTTAGCGACGTGGATCACCCTGATTTACATAACTCCTTCAGCACTAAGTCCCCGGTTGGGGTGGCGGCCCATAGCGCTCCAAATTGTTTTATAATGAATAACTATTTATTTTGTTTTTTGCTAACTTGTTCGATTTGCAAGCAGATTTGTTCTATAGAAATCTAAAACTCCCCGCCCTCATGGGCGATCAATATGGATCCATAGCGAAATATAGCACTCGAAGTGTCCCCGCCTGCCAAGCACCGCTTTAAGCAATCCAAGCGCAAGCGCTAAGCAGCGCTATTTTTACATTTCCCGGCATCCCTCCGCCCCGGTGCATTTCATTGACTGGTGCATTACCACATGGGGAGGAAGCTTCTCTTGCGAAAATATATCCCGGTTCACCCAGGAAGCGATGTGAGCTGAGGAACTTAACGATTGAAAGTAATGGGGAACGCCTTGGACTCGAACCCGTGACCTCCGGATTACAAGGCATATGCCCTCACCACTATAACAACGCGGCACACACTGAATTTCATTGACCTGTGCGTAGAACTTACCTCAAGCCTTTTAAAGATGTGTTATCCTTCATAACTGGACCAATAGATCTTGATAAGAAATCCTTTCCTAGATAATTGTCAGAGATATCTAGATATTGAAGACTTGAATTTTTAGCCAACATCTGCCCAACCGAGGTCTGAAAAAAAAGACATTGGCCCATTATTAAAATTTAAACAAGATATTTTTGTTTTCAATAAAATTCAGCATTTTTAAAAATTAAAAGAAGTGTAATCAACAATTTCTAACCTTATTATTTGAAGAAGAAAAATATGAATGATTTGATGGGGGTCGAACACGACCCGAACTTCAGATGTCTCAACTGAGCTATTGCTTCACGCTGATTCATTGCACTACGGTTGTATTTGAATGGCAAACGATTAAGTATATATTTGGAGAGCTTGAACAAAATCTCCAGCCCATATCAGTTTTTTTAAGACGTCATGCAAAAATTGCGCCCCCTATCGGCGAAAATGATGTTTTGCTGGTTTCAGTACAGCCTAAACCGCTAACGGTAGTGGATTTTTGGTTTCATATTGTATGACACTATGTTATCTGAGTTGAAATAGCTAGCTTAAAATATTCAAATGCGCTCCTAGCGGTGAAACCAACTAAATAACATAATCGCCAATAGGGTGCGCAATTTTTGTATGACGTCTTAAAATATAAATGGGTCAATATGGTCCATGTCCCCAATCAAACGTTTTTGCGTGGTCATACAAAAATGTAGACCAGAAGTGCGCACGAGCAACGGGATTAATGAACTACATGTACATGTAAATTCAAGATCAGATTGACAAAAAAGTGCAAGCACTTATCGCGTGTCTCTCTATGGTGCTAAACATAATATACACATACAGTACAAAAGGATAAGACAAATAGTTTTCTGCCCTTGTTACAAAAAAGTCCAAGATTGCAAGAGAATACTTACAGCACTGTCAGTGTCAGACCTGTTTCCACTGACATTGACACGAAATATGGTGGTGTTGCTTGCTAAGGCCAGCATTATAATACGGAAGCCTTGGGGTCCAATACACTGGTTTGATATGTCCATTTCCTGCGGAAAAACAGAAGTTTATCAATGAAGTTTAAGGAGGGTTATATCAGGTAACATGGAAGTTTATCGGGAAGCGGAAAATGAGTTTTTTCACCTGGCAGGAGATTATAATTCTTATAGGAATCGGGAAAATGAAGGTTATCAAAATCAGGAAGCGGAAAATGAAGCTCCGCGTTTATCGGAAAATCGTCTCATTACAACAAAGTGGTCGCATGATTCTATACAAAAGTGACGTGACTTGCAATTTTGCTCTCAAACTTTAGTACATGTATGTAAATAGATTGGGGGAATCGAGACTAGCTCTAAGATAGCTTCAGGGTACATATTGCTTTCAAATCTATGATAAGAAGGGAGAAGATTTTGATATCATACGTTGAAAATTGAGCCGCGACTGAGGGTTTGAAAATTTGTACATGTTAGATTGGAAAATACCTAATAATTAGAGAGAAAAAAGACAGTTCCTGCTCATTAGCGTTAATTATGACTATTTGTGTTCAGGGTACATACGGAATCGTGTTCTTGATATTTCAAGGAACATTGATACCAAGATCTTTGACGTAACGTGAAAATTGAGCCGCGACTGGGGAAAATGTGAAGGGAGACAGGCCAAATTTGGATTCTGTCTGCACTTTTTGGCCGTTTTAGGATTTGAGAATTTGGAAGATTTGATCACTAGACCCTTAATAATCAACATTGCATAAGAAGGTCACATATATAATAGTGATCATTGATAAAGGGCTCAATGACGAAATACGTTCGAAGCCCCTTAGTCTCCTTGATGTG
>JAUCNG010393367.1:0-10775 GCA_032353305.1 Cephalothrix spiralis
CATAGTAAATATGTCGCAAATTTTTAATGGATTTACGATGTATTTTGCAACATATTTACGCAAGGTGTAAATATCATCTTCTGTGTGCGATACATTTACGACATGGTGTAAATCTGATTTTTTTCCCAGTGTTGATTCGCGATTTATTTCAATGTCCCATCAACCGGCTTAGTAGCACTATTTTGACATATCAGGATTTATCAGCTAAAACAAAGGATTTTAACCAGTATATTTTAAGTAGTAAACAAGAGGTTAGTTTATGTACTGTTTATATACAATGATACTGACCGGAGGTAAAGTCCGGGAAAATGTGTAATTTACCACACTTTTTCAATACTCTATAAGTAAAGGCCCATAAAATAAATAATTAATTGATTTGTTGCAAAAAACAAATAAGTAAACGAGATTGTAATGAATACAACTATTAAGGTAGAGGGCAAGGTACAGAAAATGACTGCTTTTATACATGCAAGTTGTAGCACGGTAAAATTGATGTAACTCGCATGCCAGAAACTAGGTTCGATGATGATTCATGATTTAAATATCCCTGATCATTGAATCGTATTGTAGCTAGCAGGTCTCATTATTCTTGAAAAAATTACAAGCACGTGGCGAGTGTTTTAACGGAAGCAATAATTAAGGGCCGCTCAGATCATTAAACTAGCTTCCTCAATTGAAAATTAAGTCATTAACTATTTATCTCAAGTGACCAAGTGCGCAATAATAAATTACGAATAATTCTTTGTCTTTAATTGCAAGTATGGTATGAAATTAAGGATAAAAAAATATCCCTCATATTTATAATTAATCTCAGGAGGTCTCAACATTCTTAAAAGAATTGTAAGCACGTGGCGATGGTAAAAACAAACACATTAAACTCTCCTCCTGAAGTGGAAATTAAGTCATTATATATATATCTGCAAGTGGCAGAGTGTATAAATAAATTAAAAAATCAAATGATTCTTTGTCTTTATTTACAAGACTTAGTATGGTATGAAATTATGGGTTCAATATGCCAGGGAAAGTTTCACAGGAAATCATTTAATGTTATTTTCCTGTTTATATCCAACACAAGTCAGTGGTCCACTATATAATTATGATTATGTTCTAAGCGCAATAAATTGTTCAATGTTCATAGCATCCTTTTAAGTTCTTTTAGTGTTAAGCATACAGGTCCGCATGTAATTATTCAATTCTTTCGGGAACTGCGATATTTAGATTGGTTTGAATCGGTCTTTGCTTTTAATCTTGCTATCAAAATAAAAACAAGTGGAATTTTCTGGCTATCAAAATAAAACAAATTGCAATTTTCAACGTATGCATTCGTCATACAATTAAGGTCATTTTCATTTAATAAAACGTTGCATTTCTAGTAACTCTACAATGCATATGCACATATTTTTTGCGAAACAAATGTGTATTGACTCGGCAATGCTCAAGATGTGACATCATGCAGTGTTCACAGAAAATTTTTAATTTTTTTTTAAATTTATAGTTTTTTTTATTTTCAAAAATACAAACTACAAAATAGCAATAATAATGGAATATAAGTTAAGAAACTAAAATACACAATTCCAAAAAAAACAAAAAAAAACAAAAAAAACATGAAAGCAATATAAAGAGAAAAAAGGGAGCAAACAAATAATCATAATAAAAAATAAAAATAGATAAATAAAAATTGACTTAATAAAATAATAATAATAAATCATACAGCAAAGTTTGCGGTATAAAATCTCGTAATTATAATATTACCAGATTTTACAACGCAAACTTAAATGAAAACTATTTGTGAACATAATTAGTAAAAATGATCGGTTACCAACCAATACATTTCTTTTTACTGTGAACCCGGTCAGCATTTCTGGGGAATTCATCAGACTCTGATTAGCATCCATAATTAAAGCCATATGTGCAAGAACAATAGGCCCATGCACGAAGACTTGGAAACATGAGACATCTTGATAGGTTGATTTGTCTTTGATGTGTCTCTTAGGACTCTATGATACATCGAAGATGAATGGTTACTGGCGATGTTAACTTTCATCCTTTTATCATTACGTCTTTAATTATTGCTACAGAGCAGGTTTAAAAAAGGTATCTGCAAAACATTATGCACTGTTACGTTTATCTTAAGATTAAAAATATATTGATAGTAATTTATGCATGGTGATACGGGTGCATGCATGATAGCGCGGGTACTGATTTTTGATTACACTTGACCTGAAGCCGCAGCCTGAAGCGATAATAACCTCAAAGAAGCCATATCTATACTTTCGATCACTCATGCATAGAAATAAAATTATAGTATAGATCGCATCTTACTAAATAAGGTTTTGATAAGATCTGATAAGATCGAGCTATGAACTTGCATCACTAGATTAAAAATATACTGATACTAAATTTTGCATGGTGATACGGGTGCCTGCAGGATAGCGCGGCACTGATTTTTTGATTACATATATTTGACCAATGTTTCATGATACATTGATTTGACCTGAAGCGATATAATTAACCTAAAAGAAGCCTCGTACTTTCAATTATATTCCATACCTACTTTCGATCAGTTATACTATATATTTACATCATCCCGAAACCGGGGTTCTTCCTTTCACTCTGAATGATCGAAAGAGATATACGATGAGGCCCTAGAAATGGGATGTGTATACATGAACTTAGTATATTGTTTTAATAGATCTGATAAGAGCTATGAACTTCCATCTCAGGAGAGCTGGGTTTGTCTATGGCTTCTTTGAGGTTATATCGCTTCTGATTTGAAGTATAGTTTCTATGAGGAAAAACGTTAGTAACTGGCAACGGTCGTGATCTTAAAAGCTAATTTGTCTTTGCGTGGCTAATTAACTTTTATTTACAATTTATACCTTTGGTTTTAAAAATTAAAAAATTTAACATCGCATGCGTATTTGGTTTCAGTCTCATTAGCCATGCAAATCATGCTTTTAGCATGTTTAGTAAACACTTGAGAGGCTTGCGCAACACATGCAGCTAATAAAAGTTGCGTGATTGTTTACTTCAGTCTTCTCAAAGACAAACATTATTTTATATTTTTTTCAAAGTAAAATTGTTCTGTTGCATTCTAATTTAAATATTTAAAAAAAATGGCAACTTTACGCTATCATGCGATAAGCAGCGGTGGTAACACTGTTGAACTTATTGTCGGCTTCACGCAATTTTCTGGGCCTCATAGCAACATATCAAATCTTATTTTATGTATTTTTTTATAAGATATCCTCATAGCATGCATGGTTTTTGTTGACCAGACAAATCCTTTATGCCACGACATGTTTTTTGAAAATATCAAAATCGCCAGTTGCTCATTAGTCGAGAAATACGCATGCGCGGTCGAGTTTTATGATTGCGCATGCGCAAATCAAAAAAATAACAGCCGATTCTGGTAAATTAAGGGCATGCGCGCATGTTTCTATCTGTCCGTTATACATTTATGACGTAAAATCCACCGTTACCCATCCTCGTTCCCATGGTATTATATCATATTTCATAATAGCCAAGCAGCTGCAGGGTGACGCTCTGACAGGTGAGAATGACCGTTACCCATTCCGATATCCTACGGTATCTGAATATTATTATATTCACCTACACTGCCAATTTGGACTGAATTGTCATTCTAAAATCAATGCTTGAGATATTTTTGGTGAAAATAATTGTGGATCTGGCTAGGATGGAACGTGCGATCTCTGATAACAGATCAATAATTAGCTAGCGCGTTAGCCAACTCCGCCACGCTGGCTATACGAATTCAGAAGTTATCGATATAAAGAACCATTGACTGAAAATTCGACTCAAGAGGAAAATCAATAGTTCGGTATTGCGACGTATGTTCGTTGACCAATCGCATCGCCTCTAAAATCTGTGCTGAAAGTCAAACGAGCTTCCTTAGCGTTTCGGAGTGTGGGGAATGCAAATGCAATAAAGACCAATAAAGTATTCATCACCGAAGTGGATCGGAATGACCGTTACCCTGCGTTATCGAGTTATTAACGAATCTATGATAGGCCTAATGACGTCAAACCTATATATTTAATTCGTTAATAACTCTGTAACGGCCTATTTTACGTCATATAAATGTATATTACGGACGTGGCCATATATTTTCACAAGGGCAATTTCCAGTTACGTCACTCTGCTCCGAATATGCCGGACGCGGCTTTAAAATGTTTTAATGATACTTTTAGTTGACTTTTGATAATTTTAAAAACATTTTCTAAATAATTATTTCTATATTTTCTAAGGCAGTATGCAGACGGAACGATTTCCTAGACCCTATGATTTTCACTTTCCTAACCAAACTGTGACCAACAAACCCGCTAAATGCCCCTTTTTAAATTTGCCGCGGTATCGCGATCGATGTAACAGCGATCAGCATGATTGCGCCCAGTAGTTTTGTATGAAATCGCCCGTATTGAAAATAGCGATACTCTCAGTCTTCCATATACTCAAATCTTTGACGAACCAAAGATAATATTTTTTGTAATTGTAAAGCATTTTTTATTAATTGGTATAAGCGACCCAGCCGACGAAATTTTAAAAATTATATTTATTTATTTCCCCCAATAGTTTCCAGCTTCCCGCTATATCCTCCATATCACCCTCCTATAATTGAGATACTAAATGTTTGAAAACTTGAGAATCTCCGTTTCTGTTTTCAAATAATCTACTGGGCCCTTTTTTTAAATTTATGTATACATGCGGACTTCCGTTTTCGCACTACACATGCGCAAATCGATTAAATAATAGCTGATTTTGATAGATATTTATTGTTGTTGGTAATACATTTACATGTGTATATAGCCTAAAACCAACAGTTGTCGAGATATTCGAGTCTAAATTTTGAATTTATGATTTTCGACTTTCGATATCTCAGTAATGGCTGGCTTTAGACTATATAATTCTATAACCAACATATATAATAGGACCATAATCTTCCCGAAAGAAACCTTGTTTTTTTTTAAACTGAAGTGCGCATGCGCAGATCACAACTTCAATATGCAAAAAAATATACATTTGGAAAATATATTAAAATATTCTCAAATAAAAATTATTATAAACGTATTCTTGATACTAATAACAACTCAAATTTTGCCGCCAGCGAGATTTTTGTAATTGTTGGTCCAAAATGGACAATATTGTATTTGATGAGGCCAGGCTACAGGATCAAAGGAAGGTTTAACTCGGTATTACCGACAACAAATGACCATCTCACTGGGCCATTTTAATTAAACAATTAATGTACTCATTAAAATTGTTAGATCTGGTTGCTATGCTATCTTAAAGCTTAAAGATTAAGCCATATTATATTTTGAATATATATAGTAGTGACCCGACTGCTTGCAAGCCTTGGATACATAAAAATTATTCAAAAGGGACGCTAAAAGTTGTTAATCAAGAATAACCTGCATGGACCTCATAGGCTCGGAGCCTGATATCTGCCCGCCGAAATTATTCTCTCTCGAAAAATTTTGGGGCTTCAGGGGCCAAATTAACATTTTTTTTCTAATAATCTAAATTTGCCCTTGGCCAAACTCAATCGAAAAATGTATCTTATTGTAGTTGTATTGGACCATGCAGATCAGAAAATATCGAGTTGTTCGATCCTTATTGGAAACCTTTAATTTGGCCCCTGAAGCCCCATAATGGGCCCGACCCTTTCGAAAATATAAACTTGAACCTGGAATTTCCACAAGCTTTCCAAAAATATAAGGGTTGATGGGGTTTAGGCTCCCACTTTCGAGATTTAAAACTGGGGTCTGAAGGTTTAACCCCAAAAGTTCCATAAAACTTGTGTATACTCATACATTATACCCATTTCTCTTGCATGCGCTGAAAACTCCAATTGGTTTTATTTGATAGGCATGTATCAAGGCAAGCTAGACCATTAAGCAAAGACCAATTCAAACCAATTCTATATACATAGAAGAATTACATGCAGACCTATCTTGATATTTTGAGTTGACTTATGACATTTTGTCATTTTTTTCGAAATAAATTATTTCCATATTTATTATTCTATATTTTCCAAGCCCGTTTAATATACAGACAAAACGATTTCCGATACCCTATATTTTTTACCAAACTGCGAACAACAAACATGTTAAATATTACTTTTAAATTTTGCCGCGGGCCCGCAATCAATCGATCGATCTATAGGTAGCGTATAATCAGCGGGGGGGGGGTCTTGAGAGTGCAGACGCCAACACGGGTGGGTGGGGTGTTTTTGGTCTCATTTTCAAAACCACTTATGAGACGTAGGTATCCAGAGGCTAATATCTTTGCCTCAATAAGAGGCTTATATCTTGAAGGTGAGGTTCTTGTCTCGATTATGGGTGGTGTCTAGAAAATGTTGCAGGCAAAAAAATGTCCAAAAAATGGTTTATATTTTCAACAATTAATACACGTCCCCCAATTTTTTGTACACGGTGGACAATTTTTACAAAATTTTCTGCGGTGCATTTTTTTGGCAAAATTTTGCAATAAGTGTGTTTCTCTCTTACCGCGCTCAATTTTTTCCTAAAAAGGGTGGGTGTTTTTCTACCGGGGTCCGAAAAGTGAACAAAAATGTCAAGTTAGTGATGGTTTGGGGTGAGTGTTTTGAAGTTGTGTCTGCGAAGTGACGCAAATGTCAAGTTAGTGAAGAGGTGCTATGGTGGGTCTCATTGTAATATTTCAAAACATTTCACTTCGGAGACGTTGGTTTCGGCACTTTCAAGACAACCCCCCCCCCCCCCTGGTATAATATTATAGAGATTCTTTGAGTCTTTTATACTCAAATTTCTTGACGAACCAAAATATCATTTTTTTGCTATATACCGCTACTGCTAACGGGGGACTTAGCGCTGGAAGGATTCATTTGATTGGTAGCGCTTCGCAGCGCTAGGCATTGCTACGCATCGCTAATTTTGTGTTTCTTTAGTGAGGATTAATCAACCATTATAGAAATCTAACCCAATGTATGCATAATTTTTACGGCGGGCTTCACAGTTCATGAATGCATGTACAATGAAAATTCCAATTGTATTTTGATAGCATGAAAATTCCAATTGTATTTTGATAGCATGAAAATTCAACATGGTTATATTTTGATAGCCAGGATCAAGGTATTAGACCATTAAAAGCAAAGACCAATTCAAACCAATCTAAATATCGCAATCCCCGAAAGAATTGAATAATTACATGCGGAGCTATATGATTTACAATAAAAGAACTTAGAAAGGATGTTAGGAACAATTTATTGCGTTTAGAACATAATCATAATTATAGTGGACCACTGACTTGTGTTGGATATAAACAGGAAAATAACATTATAGTATTTCCTGTAAAACTTTTCCTGGCATATGGAACCCCTAATTTCATTCCATACGTGTAAATAAAGACAAAGAAGCATTTGATTCATAATTTCTTATTAAACTGGTCACTTGAGTTAATAAAATAGGTAATGACTTAATTTCCCTTTGAGGGAGAGAGTTTAATGAGGGGCGCTTATTGTGTTTGTTAAATTTACCCCCATGCACCACGTGCTTACAATTCTTTTGAGATGTTGAGACCTGCTGAGATTCTGATTCAATGATCAAATAAGGGATATTTTTTACCCCTAATTTCAAACCATACTTGCAATTAAAGACAAAGAATAATTTATTTTGTAATTTCGTATTACACTCGGTCACTTGAGATAAATAGGTAATGACTTAATTTCCCATTGACGGAGAAAGTTAAATGAGGGGCCCTTATTGAGTTTGTTAAATTTACCCTCGCCACGTGCTTATAATATTGAGACCTGCTGAGACCAATAACTTTCCGATTCAATCGATCATCAGCGATATTTTGTTACTTTTAAAAAGTGTGTATATAAATGAACCATCACATCGAACCCAGTTTCTGACATATGAGTTACATCAATTTCACTGATTTGTCGGTACCTTATATATAGCTCTCTGTTCTCGTTTTATTACCAGATAATCAATTTTTTGCAATAAATCAATTAATGATTCAAACTATTGTGAGAGCGGCAGATGACTGGCTCTAATAGACACAGACGGTCCGCTTAATGGGTATTTATACCATTTATAGGCCTGTATAGACCTTTCCCGCACTCTAATCTATTTTCTATACCGGTTAGCAGTCCGGTTTACCCCGAAGAGGGGGACAGGACAGTGTCCCACTCAACGTATTTAACATAACCGAGCCACCCAGGAGGCAGTGTACGTGACGAAAAGTAGTGTCAAGCCTTGGTCTCGAACCCGGGACCTCCAGATCGAGGCATTATTTCATGGATATATATATCTAAAGGGGCACAGTATAGGCAACGGAAACTAATCCCAGGTACCGATACTGCTGTTCCTTCCTCATTATGGATTTCAAAGGGTTTAGTTATATAATATTACTTCATGAGAAGTCGGTTGGTTCGCATTTGATTACGATAATTTGAACGAGACCGCAAGGTCCAATGCAAATTTGAGTAATCAAATTCGAACCAACAGACTACTCATAAAGTCATATTTATTATGAACTGAGCATTCGCTGCAATAATAATGACGTCATGTTCCACGTGATTCGAATTGCACTGAGCTAATTCAACTGGATAGCGTGCAATTCGGAATGATTTGAGAAGGACGACATAAAATCAAGGGTACCTGATCAGTAGCCCTTGATAAAATGTACCGATTACAGTGTACTTGTGATTTAAGGAATTGGAATTGAAATTGTACTAAAACTCATTTCGTAGTTTATAACTTAAAATGGAATGTTATAATATAATTTTTTCGAGTCGCCCTTTATATGCAATTTGGTATTGCTATAAAAAATATTAATTATTGTGTGCAAACTATATCTCCATAATTAAGTTTTTCGCGCATTACTTAAAATGCTGGTTAAAATCCTAAAACCTTTTGTTTTAATCGACATTTTCTTGTAATGATCCTGCATGATATTTCAAAATCGTGGTGCTATAAGCTGATCAAGTCGAAATTAAAATAAATTGCTCATAAAATCAATTATCCGTAAAAATCTGCGCCCGTACTTTTCACCCTGCATAAGTCATATTAGTGAGTTGCATGCAAAATCTTCCTGTAAATCAAAGAATGAATTATAACTTATTTTACTGTCAAAAATTTCAAAATTTGAAGTTTAAATTAAATTGCCTCAGGAAATATGTATAAAAATATGTAATTTTCACTTCAAACTATATATTTTATTCATGTGATTGATGTAGTTATTGAAATTTTTTTTGAAAAAATATATTTATCTATATCCCAGCCAAATAATGCAGCTGCGCACAAGGGCATCTATAGGGTATTCGGTCAAGGAGTTTTCGCCTTTAAAATTTGAAGCTTTCTATCAAAATTAAAGTATATATCTTGACTTCAAACTTATTTTTCATCGTTCACGTGAAATTCGGGAATCTTTCACCAATCACGAATCGCTATATATAAAAAGGGCTTTCACGAATCACTATATCTAAAAAGGGCTTTCACGGATCACTATATCTAAAAATGGGCTTTCACGAATCATGGGGATAGTGGTTTTCACGGATCTGCATAAGTCCATTTTCCCCAATCACGAATCACGGATCACGATATAAGGCGTAAAACATGCAGAGACATAAAAAATTATGAAATAGTGAAATATAAGACTCGATTATTTCGAGACATAAAATTATTTGATTTTCACGCAATTTACAGATGTTTTTATACTTTGATATTTTAGCCACTTTAATGAATTGTTATGTCTGATCATATGACCTGATTTTGTACATCTTAACGCGTGCAAAAGCATCGCTGTAAACAATATTGTTTTAAAGTATTTTTACAAGTAGAGCGATCAGACGTCAAAGTTAGATTGATTTTCAACACGTGATTTTTAGTCGAAACGTTTATAACTCTTCAAGGACGTCAGGCTATATGACTGGCCTTGCCTGAGCTATCGCGCTGTCTAGCGGGAATCTGATTGTCAATCGTTCTAAAATCGCGCATCGATCGTAGCCACTCAACTTGCGTTTCGCTCAATTAAACTTATAAACGCGCGGGCATATATAAACGGGCCAGTCCGCTTTGGAGTATCATAAACGTTCTAGCTAACCGATCGAAAGGATATAATTATTGCTCTAAAAAAAAAACAGAAAAAATTCGTGGATATTTGTTTTTTGGATTTGACAGTTGAAAGAAAAATCTATATATCATGGATAAACGAAAGGTATGTAGCTCATTTATTTAATTATTTGATTTTTTATGATAGTAAAATATTATAATATAATAATAAATAAAAATTTTTCAATTAAAATGATATAAATTAATAATAATTAAAAAATAATTTGATATTATTCTTTATATATTAATGAATTAATGATTAAAAAAAATAATTATAGTATTTACTATTGGTATTAAGACAATACTAACTTAATATATCGTATAAAAAAATAATTAAAAAATAATGATTGACTTCTATGATATATGCAGTCTAAGATATAAGTATTTCGCTTTAAAGGATCATTATTAAAGTGGGAGTAAACCATATAAGTTTAATTATTATTTGACTTAATAATTAAGAAAGTAAGACATTTGTTATATTTTATATTAAAAATTTAAATGTAACACATAGTTATATATATTTCCTCAATGTCTGTCATTAATTACATTCGTATTAGTAGTCTATGATGAACTATAAGACCAATGCATTAACCCTTTTCCCTCAAGCCCCGTGTAAAAAACTCCCCACATTTTACAACTTTATGTTTATTGACTTTAATA
>JAUCNG010393478.1:0-10768 GCA_032353305.1 Cephalothrix spiralis
GCTATTCGCATAACCGGATGAGAGCGAATTCGATCGCGAATCCAACTCAGTAGAGTGCACTTCGAGATTATCATGCTGTGACGAAATGAAATGAACTAATGCAGTGTAATAATACTTTTTTCCGATATCAGTGTTAACGTTTATCTTAGGAACATGAATTTCAGGGACCTTTTATTTTCCGATAAACGTTTTCCGTTAATTCAGAAGGCTCAATTTTCATCAACGGTACTAGCGAAAATCAAACCAAATTTCCGTATGTGATAGCGAAAAAATGAATCTTTTCAGAACTCTCATTGAAAAAAATAGTTTGAAATTGGAAATTATATACAAAATCATTTGAATATGACAAGTCAAAGAATAATATCTCTAAAATAATGTAGGGATGTTTTCTATTGGCTAGTGCAGTTTCTGCACACTATATAATTTAAAGGGGGGGATCCCCATAAAACTATGCTAAGGAGAGTTGGTTCGTGAGTACTTACGACACTTTTTCGAAACGGCGTTATAAAGACTATCTGGTTCACAGGCACAAGTGAAAGTGTGATCAAACGGTGTTTTTGCAATCGGCGTACATTTTGCGTCTCCACATTCGCCTTCACAGACTGGTTCTAGAAAAAAGAAAAATTCGAATTAGTGTCTATCCCAATAATAGCTAAGCAGGGTGGACAGTGGACACGCACCAATCCTCAGGGTGGCCCAAAACTTTCCGGAAACAAAATTCTATGTCATTTTTCCAACCAATTTCCAGTCGCAACATTTTGAATCAGTCAGTCGCCACTTCATTCACATTTCAAGGGCCAGTCACGAAAAATAATTTTCCCTGGACGACATTTATTACTGCATTTGTCATAATATTTCACAAAGCGTTTATTCACAGATATTTTGCTAAGATATCTCTCATTTCTCCACTTAGATATACAAATGTAAAATCTGTCCAAACAAAATAGAGGACGAAAATCATGTTATTTTTGACTGTCCAGCATACAACAAATTAAGAGAAGCCTTTTATAAAGCAACTGATATAAATCTATTTTCATTTTTAAGTGACGATACCACAGATGATACAGCCATTAGGTGAAACAAAAGGCTTCTCTCAGATTTTTAAGCTGAGAAAAGAATTAATCAAAGCACTTGAAAATTTAGGTATTACCCTCTTGTAAGCTCTTGTAATACATGTAGGCTACATCTGATTTACTACTGGCTTTGTACCTGTTTATATTTTTGATTATAGCGCCCATGAGTGGCCATGACCTGATATGTAATAACATCTAATTATGTATCATGTATATATATATAATGTGCAACCTAGCCGCTAGTCGGCACATTTTGCAATAAAATTCATTCATTCATGTAGTCTACAGGGTCCGCAGCGGTATATACAATTTGTTATTCTGTGCGCATTCCCTTGGTTATTTGAAGTAACCACCCTACACACATTTGTGCAGGCACTCCCTGTAGAGGGCTTACATGAGGAACTACCCCTCAAACCAGGAGAGTAGCCCTATATTTTAGGCCCTATCGAGTATACTCGATTGTTGTTACATTAACGCTATTGTGAATAATATCACAATATTCGAAATGAGGGATGGTTTGTTTTAAGAGAATGAGAAAGCCAATATAATTGGTTTAATTACCTTTGGATTTTATCAGCAAGTGTATTTGATAAAACACATTTATATAAAATATGCACCTTCAAGTATATCGAAAAAATACCTTCAAGTCTCTTTCCAATGTATTATATATATGTTTAGATTATTACACTCTCTATAAAATCCTATATTTTCAAAAAAGTTCCTATATTTTTATTCAATGGTCTGAAATCACAATTACTGAGGAGCTATTCAAAATGTATGATCGATTACCCGAATACTTTCTCAACTCAGTTCGCTCGGCTCAGTATTGTACGTTAGGTAGGTAATTCTTTGGATTTGTATGAATGATCTTGTACTTGTGTGCCTTTTTTCTTATCAATCATATTATCGATGAAATGAGAAGATTCAATAAACAAAAAGTAGGATAGAGCTATAAAAAATGTGATTTTACGTCGATAAAACAGATATTGTTGAAGGGCATTTCAAGCAGTTATTTTATCTCGGCGCATCGTGAAAATAACTACTTGTTGTGCCTCAAGATTCAACAATATCTGTACTATAAAAAATAGGGATGACTTTAAATTGATGTTTTACTTACTACACGTTTTTTTATCTGGATTTAAAGATCGTTCCTTGAAGCATCCACATTTGTATTGTTTGGTCCATGATACATAAGCCGCTATGCAAAATTCCTGACAGTCGTTTCTTAAACACGGCGTCTTATCGCTGACAGCTAAAAAATATACATGTACAGTTTTAATAGCATTTAAGAGGAAGCACATGCATATATGGGACATTCCAGCGTTAACATCGTCCGATAAAATCGCAGCTTTTTTTGCGTTCTCCCTGAAAAATTTTCGGAAGTTCATCACTTTTTTCAGATCTGAGAAATAGACTGTAAACTAGATTAGTTAACAATGAACATTGAGTAAAACGCCGTGCGAATTGTTAAAACCGCGCTGTAGCGAGCAGAACAATCGTTAACATCGTTCGAAATGTTAACGATTGTTCTGCTCTCTACAGCTCAATAATTACAAGTCGCGCGGCGTTTTGCTCAAAGACTTTTCATCTTCAACTAATCAACATAACAACTGGGTTCTAATGCGAAAAAAATGTAACCTTGGGAAATTTGTTAGATCTACCTAAAATCTGAATTGCGCATGCGCAAAAGGTTATTTTGACAATTTTAGGTAACAAATTTCCCAAGGTAACAAATTTCAGGGAACATTTTTTTCGCATTAAAACCCAGTTGTACTGTAGTTAACAGTCTATTTCTCAAATCTGAAAAAAAAAGATTCACTTCCTGAGATATTTAAGGGAGAACACACAAGTTTGGTAATTTTAATTTTTGGATAATCAGCGATATTGCATCAGCACGTAAAATGCATAAGAAAAGCAGAGCCATTCAATTAAGAAAGGCAAATCTCAAAATTAAAGAGCTCTGCATAGGAAAATGAAGACTGGACTCTGTTAGACATTTATTAGTACAGTTTGTCCGTCAGTTCCGGGTCAAAACATTTTTAAATTGGTATAAAAGTCATTGTGTGCATTCTCTTTTAAATATGTTTACTTTTGTAACTATTTCTCTATCCTCTGCACTGTTAATTTGTATAGCATATGTCGAAAGACACTTGATAAGTGCGTTGCACTTTTTTGTCGATCGACTCTTTAAAGAAATAAAAGTTTATAATAAAAAAATAATAATAATAATAAAAGTCAAGGTACTTGATAAAAATTCTTGAAATTACATATTCGATTTAATACATAAACAACCAATAACCTATGTAAGTTTTGTTAATTTCTGATATATTTTAGGCAGATAACAGAGCCTTTTTCAATGACAACTTTCGGTGACTCGTTTACTTTCGTTTTCTCGGAAAATTCGATTCGCAATTCGGTTTAAAATTATCTAGATTTTTCGAAAATAACCCTTTAGGTACGATAGGGACAAAAATTAGTAGTCTAACACCACGGGGAAAATCGTTTATACTTACCTCTTGGAGCAGAACAGTAAGCTCCACCTTTTGGCATAGAGCTGGTACATGGCTTAGCCTCAGAAAGTATACCATGTATGCCACGAGGTAGGACATACTTTTGGAATCCACAAATTGTACCATCTGTAACAGCTCTGAAAATCCCATTACTTGTAACTCCACAGTTACAATTTACCATTCCAGCTCTAGCCGCCGCGGTGAGTTGAACTTGAGAAGCTAGCTTACTACCCAGTACATAGCGGCACATATCCTGGGCAATACCTTTGTCAGCCCCTGTTAAACTACCATGAAGATAGAATACATTGTTTTTTCCATATGACTTTGCTGGATATGTATATGCTGAAAAACAAAAATACATGTACGTGTTGATTTTGGTTTGATTTACCCCCTGGAGTAGACGAGTCGGCAAAAAGTCGATAATAAGTCGAATCTATTCGATCGCATAAATTATTATAGTGGTCGATGAATCGGTCCTACAAAATAATTTGACCACAAATAAGATGAAAAAACAAAACTGAAGATGTTTTAGATTTTCTTTAACGTTATGCCTTTGAAAGTTAAACTATAATCGTAGAAAAATAATTTAAAATGCGTTCTGTTCAGAAAATTTAATCTAATAGATTAAATTTTCTGAACAGAACGCATTTTGAATTATTTTTCTGCGATTAGTTTAACTTTAGGTATAAACAGTCCGAATGTCCCTTTCTACTGCAAATACATTATTGTCGTTGAAACTCATTGCAGAATAGTAATTAAAAATGCATTCTATTAAGAAAATCAAATCTAATAGAATCTAAAATATCTTCAAGTTTTAAAATATCCGAAAAATAATGTGATTTCTTTTTACTATCAACAAATCAGCTGTCGGTCAATTAATTATACATTTCACGGGAAGGGTACTATGCGTGTTGGATATCATTAGACCATACCGATAAAACATCGACAATGATGTCTCAACTAAGAACTGAATAGACTATAGTTTGACTAAGAATTTAAAGCCTCAAAACCCTAAATAATAAGGGGTACATCACGAACAGGGGCGAATAGGTCCATAGCCATGTTAGTTGAAGCCAAGCGTCAATTGATTCGACCCAAAAGATTAGATGCATGCTTAAGTAAATATTTTATAGATCTTAAAACTTTACGGTCCCTTTGTTATTGTGTCGATAGGTGTAAATTTTTAGCAGATGCCATCGTGCTTTATCAAAATCTAAGGCTTAGGTTATAGTTAAACAAATATGATATCAGTTCATTTGCGTATTTTACCACTTCAGAACTTCAACTAACCTAGCATCGATGGTAATGTTAAACTTGTTCGCCCCTGTTCGTGATGTACCCCTGTTTCACATACATGTAGAACCTCAAATCTCTAATGTAATGTGAACTGAGGAATTTGCCAAAGATTTTTCTATACAGTGTGTCCCATTATTATGGAAAACAGCTAGAGGACGTCATACTGTGACTCAATTATGAATATTTTAATAATTGCAAAAAATATAAATTTGAGAACATGGTCTTCTCTCCCGAATAAATTAGATTTTGAGCAGATCGGTTATAAGGGAGCTACGACGATAAATTAACATTTTTCTTCTTCTCCGAGACAGGACGTTCATTTATAATGGGATTTACCGTCTACTGAGAAAATTGAATTTGTTGGTCCTTTGGGGAAATTGATGTAGCTCAGTTGTTGTAAAACAGATTTGCACCAAATTTTTTTATTTGAAAGACAAAAACATCTTCTCTTTAGTGATCACTAGCAGCGTTATGGTCAATTTATAAATAAGTCACAATCTGACTGTGTTTTCCATAATATTGGGACACCCTGTTTACTAAATCGGCACACCAAATATAGATAAGATACGAAACCTACCACCGTAGGAATAGTCTTTGCCAGCCATTCCCATTAAGGTTACTTCACACAGCTGTAGGCAAGTAGTTCCTTTCGGTTGTAAAATGACGACATAGCGCCCGAGTAGTTCCTTGGGGCATGAATATGTCTGGAACCCCCTTCTAGGAACTGTCCCAGGGATGGCTTTGCAAAGTGTTGCCTCTTCATATTTGCCAGCATCAAGTAACTTCTTGTCAAGTTTTCTAAGAACCAATAAATAGATTGCAGACAAACGTGTATCTGAAACATAGCAAACATTTAATTAGACACGGTGGTCATTATTTCATAATATATTTTAGTTAATCGAATTATTAACTTAAATAAAAGAGCAAAAACAATTCTATAATCCCAAAATGTCCTTTATTAGGAGGAGTGCTGTGAAGTCACACCCAAAAATTCAATTAATAAAAATAAACAATGAATCATATCATCTATGTAGTTACAGAAGAGATTGCTTTTCACTATGGCGTTATGTGTTCTTGACCTTTAATTCAAAATCGGGCGCCGATATTTACTTTTTTAGTTGACAGCACAAAGAAAAAAATGTGGTGTGGAACAAAATAAAGTTTTTAAATAAAGTAGTAATAAAGGATAAAGATAGGAAGAAGAAAAAGAAAAAAATCGGGCGCCGAAATCTTGTATATGTTAATTTATATCACTGAAAAAGTTAATAATAAACGAAAATTCTGATATTTAGAGATAAATATTGTCTGTGTCCGTGGTTTTCTGTAATATATTACAAATTGTAGCCGTCTCAAGGATCTATTTTTAAATTTTTAATAACATTTGACAAATTTTGGAATTCCATGCGTCATCCTACAGACCTACACCCTGTTACAGAATTCTCGCTGTAGTGCAGAACAGACTGTAGATTAAAATCATGTTGCCGTATTAAGGTGTTCGGGTGCAGGAGCTAGCATAAGCTGAGCCAAAATCTAAAATACTCACATGTTGCTTGGTCTCTGTTTAAGAGACTGATAGTCGACACGACGTAGTCACTACGTAGATCAGTGTACCAATAATTCGGAGATGCCTTATGGGTTGCACAATTCTGAAAAATAAGCGGGTAGTTTCATTTAATAGTCTGCTAATAATTATAGAAAATTATAGGAGATTTTCGACCAAAATATTTCACAATTTTGAGGACAAATAAGTGGAAAATATTAATCAGGTTGCCGTTGCTCTCTGAAAACAAAAATGTCTGACATATTTCACAACCCTGCCAATAAAAAGTCAGCTGTGACAAAAAAAGATGCTTATCAAAGCGGATTATGATTTTATATTACTAAAAACACTTTAATCCACTAAAAGGTTTCTTAATTGGCGTGCTCTGGCAAGGATTTTTCGGGAAAAAACAGGCGTCTCGACAAAAATTTGAACTTCGTCAGGAAATAAAAATTAATATGCATTTGCGCACTCGCTAATTTTTATCGTTTTTGGCTAATAAAATTTGGAAAAAACCCAATTGTTTGGTAGGTCCTCCAGCGCCGGACCCGGGCACCTAGCACAATGGTTTATATGTATATTTATTTATATACACAAGTATTTCGTTTATCAAGGTGCCACCCAGTGCCACCGTAGAGGGCCGAATCGGGTTAAAATATTTTTTGGTGAATATAGGTATTCTTGAATTATAAGATTATTTTATAGAAAAATTAGGGAAATAGGAAGGCACATGCCGCCATGAAATTAATTCAATTTTGGTTTTCCACGTGCTGTGTGTTAAAGGGAGATCATTTCGCGGCCGTTAGGCTATATAGTGTCTGATTTTGGGTATCAAAATTAGTTCCATAACATATTCCTTATGGGTCGATAGGGCAGGGTTTTAAGGTTTACCCTTCGGCATCTATCAGCTCAAGCCGGCACTGAATTGACTTATACCTACTCATCTCCGGTTATAAATGTCAGAAGTCTATTTATTATTTACCATTGTTGAAGTACATGATTTTGTGCCCCACGTAGCTCCTGATTTACCATCTACTAAAACAGACGGGAGGAAAGTTGGATGTTGGTTAGGATACATGTAAGCTGGCGTATTTTTACTTATTTGATATGGCAGAGGAGCTTGAAAGAAAAGAAAAATTTTATTAGACAGCATATAGTTTCACCCATTCTCACCACCTGTCAGAGTGTCCAACACTCTGACTACATCGATTACGTATTTTTCTTATTGGATTTGAAAAAGATATGGGGCCACTGATTGGTCAAACGACTCACGTAACCGTTTTTATACATCCGAGTGGTCTAAGACCTAATTTAAAATATCTATTATGGCATAAACTGGCAGTTATTGACAAAACTGCGACAGCAAAATGGCTATTTATGGACCAGTTTGTAAAAAAGTCCCGTCCCGCCGCGGCGGGAAATTTTTAAAAAAATTCATCGGCTGCAAAAACAAGTGGACCCATTTTGTTATGATAGAATGATGAATTGAACACTATAATTTCTTTTACATACCGACGTCTGGGCCAACGCTACAGTTAAGACTACTTTTTAGTGGCCCAACTCGAATAAAGTGCATTCAAAATTCATTACCTGTGGCATTTAAGAGCTAAAGTTTGGTAAAAAATGAGATCTAGATTCAATATTCTAGACATACATATCTGAGGTATCATACTTGAAGGCATAATCGTCATATTATTTTTTTAATATTTTTTGGGGTCGGATGGATACTAAGAAAAACTACCAAATCGTTGTCCGGAAAATTGCGAAAAATACGCAAATTTTTATAATGTTTAGAAAAGTCAAATTATCTCGAAAATCTAAACGGTGGAGAATATATGTTATAAAACTTCTTGGGCTCTCAAAATGATAATTTACAACTGGTAGAAAGGATTTTTTTTTTAAATCATGTGCTTTCGATTTTTTACGTTTCTTTTATAACTTGATTGAATTTGTATTGTGGGAATACGAAACCGAAACTGTAGCTTTGGGCCGATAGTCGGAGGCAGACATTTTGTTTCGATTGATGTCCGAAAAGACCTTCGGCGAATGAAATTTTGTTTAGATTTAAATTTTAATATTTTTGTCGGCGGGATTCGTAACCAAATCAATAAAAAAGGTTTAAAGGCCGTATCTGTAGTGCAAGGATTCCAGTCTATATGTAACCTTCAGTTGCCTAAATAGGGACTGTGATCACTAGTCTATCGTGATCTAAAATGGCTAATTAGACCATTAGGATTGAATATTTTGCTAAAATTATGTATAATAGAGAACTGTACGCTTGTACCCAATCTTCGGCATCGTTGATTACACGGTTCATTTATATTGTTATGTAAACAAAATAATTTCGATATATACGGGCTTTAAGCCCCGTATGTCTTGTAATGATAAGGAATACCGTACTTACTTTGTTTATTGTAACATTTCTTTAGTTTTTTGTCGTAACAGCACTCCCACGTGTTTACGCAAGTTCTTTCGCTAACTCCACTAAATCCACATTGTTTTCGTGTCTTTGGGTCACCAGTACATGATGGGTCTAGAAATTGAAAATTAAAACAATTTATTTCTACGATAAGTGATAAAGGTAATTAAACATGATGTCAATATGATATTTCTTTATTTCAGGAATTTCCCACAGTTTACAAAAATTAAAAGAACGGCAAAATATATACAATTAAGCAGTTGGCTCCAATATTATTATATTATTACTTCATGATTAGTCGTTTGGTTCGAATTTCATTACGAGAATTTGCACGACACCTGGAAGGTCGAGTGCAAATTCGAGTAATTAAATTCGAACCAATCGACTACTCATATAAGTAATATTTATTATTACAATGTGTCATAAACTGAGTACTTGATGAAATAATAATGACGTCATCTATCTAATTCAACGCTGCTCCGTTGAATTAGTCTGGACTAACTCAACGGGGTAGCGTGGAATTCGGAATGATTTGAGAGGGATGACATAAATTGAACCGATAACAGTGTAATAATAGTCAGAAGTTTTGAGGTGTAGTATATATATGAATTAATTACTTTTAATTATGATTGAATTATTAGAATTAGTTTTTCGCGACAAAAGACAACTTATCTAAGATTTTTAAAATTAAAATTGTATTTTAATTATATTTTTATTTTAAAAGAACATTGACTAATGAATAGTACGAGCCCGCATTATATTTGCATCCTCCAAAGAGACACAATATAAATTAGAACAATATGATTTGAAAATTATAGCTCTGGACATTTCTGAACATAAGAGAAACTTCCTAATAATAGTATACGATTTTGCGTATAAACTTCGTCTTTGTTTCTATAATATCTTCGACATCTTTAAGAATTAGGATCTTCATTTAATATATACGTATGACCTTAGAGTGATTTTCGGATTTAGAATATTTTATAAATTTGCCCTCAATTTTAATGGAATGCATTTCGATTTAACAAGATTAAATAATACATCTTTTACCTTTCCTATTTCTACACATTTGTTTACCTTTTTGAAATAGGCAAGCAAGACAAAGATCTTTACATAATTTCTATAATTTCCAACACAAAACCTTAAATGATCTTTCACGACACCTATCAGAACCCGGCCAATAATCAGTCGCGACAAATTTCAAGCATGATATCTTGAATATTCTGTCTGTTTGATTTCATGTTTATACTTTCAGCATGGAATATTTTCACTCTATATTGAGAAATTGTTCCTAATCTAAGGGGTAGCAAACGGAAAAGCAGATGAAGCCAAATATTATTTTTTGTTATGTCAATAATACCAAATTTAAACTTGAAAAATACTTACAAATATAACCATATCCAATGCCTGAAAAATAAGAATATTATAGTTATGTTTTTCGAAAAAAGCTTTTTATTAATCGCAGGAAAGATCGACGGTGGGTGGAAATTCAAATTTTTTTAACAGTTTTTTTACCAATATACAAAAAAGGTTTGAAAAAATATTCCATTATTTTTGCTAAATGTTGGAATTGCTAAATCCACATTTTAACTGAAAAAAAAGTCTTATTTATGTCTGAAACATCCAGAAAAGTTTAGCATTTTTTGAAAATTTTGAAAAAAAATATCCATAAAAATAATTCCAAATCAATAATTTTCGAAAAACAATTTTAAATCGACTTTTATTATTGTCTGAAACACCAAAAAAATATTATTTGTTCTAATATATGCTGAGTCCAAAATTCTGAATTACGACGTCAATTATTCTTGAATTTAGCGCTATCAACATATCAACTGTAAATAATGTCCTTCGGAATACAAAAAAAGTCCAAATAAAAATAATTAACACAGCACTGATTTTTGAAACGTTTTTTCTTCTTCTCCTGAACAAT